>JBBPBX010032311.1:0-12488 GCA_038048925.1 Garcialebias charrua | reverse complement strand
CTTAAATTAATCACTTTAATATCCACTTTAAAGCTAGGAATAAAAAAAAAAAACATTCTGTGTTAGCAGAAGTTAATTCTAACTTAGAAACTTGTCCAAAAATAATATAACTTTGCTGAAGTTGAGTTTTTGGTCATGCATGCATATATTTATACAAACTGTACTTGAGAGGAGATTATTACAGCGTCGTCAAATCAATGATAATACAGTAATATCGGAACGGGATTGGCCGATATCCAGATTTAGGTATTGGTATCGGATCGGAAGTAAAAAAAAATTTAAGTGGATTGGTGCATCCCAATTTACTATTTTCTGTTAAAAAGTTTTCACTCTTGTGTGGACTCTCATGTGTCTGATTAAATGTGCCTTCTGACTAAATTTTTGTCCACAAAGTTCACAAGGAAATGGCTTGTCTCCTGTGTGGACTCTCATGTGTGAGTTTAAATTTGTCTTAAGACTAAATCTTTGTCCACAAACTTCACAAGGAAATGGCTTGCTTCCTGTGTGAACTCTCATGTGAGAGTTTAAATTTGTCTTATGACTAAATCTTTGTCCACATCGTTCACATGGAAATGGCTTGTCTCCAGTGTGGACTCTCATGTGTTTGTTTAAATCCGTCTTTTGACTAAATCTTTGTCCACAAAGTTCACAAGGAAACGGCTTCTCTCCTGTGTGGACTCTCATGTGCGAGTTTAAACTTGTCTTACAAGTAAATCTTTGTCCACAAAGTTCACAAGGAAATGGCTTGTCTCCTATGTGGACTTTCATGTGTCTGTTTAAATTTGTCTTGTGACTAAATCTTTTCCCACAAAGTTCACAAGGAAATGGCTTGTCTCCTGTGTGGACTCTCATGTGTGAGTTTAAACTCGTCTTATGACTAAATCTTTGTCCACAAAGTTCACAAGGAAATGGCTTGTCTCCTGTGTGGACTGTCATGTGTCTGTTTAAACTTTGCTTCTGACTAAATCTTTGCCCACAAAGTTCACAAAGAACCGGCATATCTCCTGTGTGGACTCTCATGTGTGAGTTTACATAAGTCTTGTGACTAAATGTTTGTCCACAAACTTCACAAGGAAATGGCTTTTCTCCTGTGTGGATTCTCATGTGTGAATTTAAACTTGTCTTATGACTAAATCTTTGTCCACAAAGTTCACAAGGAACCGGCGTGTCTCCTGTGTGGACTCTCATGTGTGAGTTTAAACTTGTCTTACGACTAAATCGATGTCCACAAAGTTCACAAGGAAGTGGCTTGTCTTCTGTGTGGACTCTCATGTGTCTGCTTAAATTTGTCTTATGGCGAAATTTTTGTCCACAAAGTTCACAAGGAAATGGCTTGTCTCCTGTGTGGACTCTCATGTGTCTGTTTAAGCTTGTCTTCTGACTAAATCTTTGTCCACAAAGTTCACAAAGAACCGGCTTCTCTCCTGTGTGGACTCTGATGTGCGAGTTTAAATATGCCTTGTGACTAAATCTTTGCCCACAAACTTCACAAGGAAACGGCTTCTCTCCTGTGTGGACTATCATGTGTGAGTTTAAATTTGTCTTCTGACTAAATCTTTGTCCACAAAGATCACAAGGAAACGGTTTGTCTCCTGTGTGGACTCTCATGTGTTTGTTTAAATTTGATTTGAAAGTAAATCTTTTACCACAGTCATCACAGCTTATTGATTTTGGCCTTGCCTGGACTTTCCTGCATGACTCGACATTTATCTTCTCTCCAACACATTTCTTATTAAGCAGACAGCTTGAAGACTTCACTCCTGAATGACTTGTCATGTGTCTTTGAAGAGTCCAGTTACTGACATACTGCTTACCACACTCAGAGCAGCTCAAAGATTTGTTGACAGTTTTTACCTCTGATTCAGGAGCCCTGCTCTCCTTCCAGTCTTTCATACTGTCTTCATGTTCTGATTCAGAGTCTGATGAGTTCTTTAGTAGAGAGTCAGGATTGGTCATTTCACCATCCTCTTCATTGTCCTCATTAACATCAGTCTGTGAAGAGCTTGAACTGCCTTTGTAAGTCTTTAAATCTGGGTCTCTGCCTGGTAAGTTTTTTTTATCCTTCTCACTCTTTAGAGAAACTTCAGTGACCACAAACTTGATATCGGTCTCCTCCATATTAAGTTTGTCTCCCACTAGACTGGTCTGTATGATAAGAGGCTCTGGGTCCTGCTGGTCCACATCAGGCATTCAGTCTTGAGGAACTTCTTCTTTTAATCAGCTCTAAACAGAGGCAGGAACCACTGAAACACAAGAACATTAAGGACAATGTTACTTCAACACACACACACACACACACACACACACACACACACACACACACACACACACACACATACATACACACACACACACACACACACTAGTGTACTTGTATATACTACAGAGTGAGGACCATTTGTGCCATAGTTACTATCAAAGTGAGGTCTTTGATGTAAAGTGAGGACCGCTTCAAGGTCCTCACTTTATTTGCAGCTCTCCTGTGCTTTACTAGTTAGGTTTAGAGGTATGGTGTGAATTAAGTTTTGGTTCAGGTTAGGGTTATAGACCAGTAATGGTTAAGTTTAGGGAAAATGTCAGGGTTAGTCTTAAATACAGTAACAAAAATGAATGGAAGTAAATACAATATCCTCAGTTTGATGCCAATGTGGGCTTTAACAGACTACTCGAGTAATCGACAGATCAATTACTTGGACCTCTATCGAGTTTTTTATTTTCTAGTCGATTATTCGTAGTGACATCATCACGTCGCTGTTACAGAACAGAAAATGAATCAACTTCCTGTTTGGAGCGCGTTGCAAACCTGTGTTACACCATATTCTGTGACAACAGTATATTGTGACCGTAGGGGGCGGTGTTGCATGAACTGTTGCAGGTCACAGAATATGGTGTAACACCGGGTCCAATCGACCGAACCAGAACCAGCTTCCTCTGACCTTGTTTCAAAAATAAAAGGCAAAAAATATTAATCTCTAAACCTATAAAAACCTATTAACATACAGGTAGTCCCCGACTTACGAGCGAGTTCCGTACTTATGAGTTGCTCGTAAACCGAAAATTTGTAATTAGGGACTACTTTTTTTTATTTATTTTTTTATATACCGCATGCATTTTATATACCGATGCTTCTCCACATCGAGAGGAGCCAGTTGAGGTGGCTCGGGCATCTAGTTAGGATGCCTCCTGGACGCCTCCCTGGTGAGGTGTTCCGGGCATGTTCCACTGGGAGGAGACCCAGAGGAAGACCCAGGACACGCTGGAGGGACTATGTTTCTCGGCTGGCCTGGGAACGCCTTGGGATTCCCCCAGAGGAGCTGCTCCAAGTGGCTGGGGAGAGGGAAGTCTGGGCCTCCCTACTTAGGCTGCTACCCCCGCGACCCGACCCCGGATAAGCGGAAGAAAATGGATGGATGGATGGATATATACCGCACGAGCACGTACATGTGCGGTAATGAACAGTTACCAAGCATTTCAACTATCCTAACACTTTAAAATACTTTAAAATATTAATAAAAAATATAAAAAATTAATTTCTTACTTTGAGCTGAGCTGTTTGCCTCCCTCCCCTGTTCCGTCCGAGCTCCCAGGCTTCCTGTAGCACCATGCAGTCCAAACCCTTTACAGGAAGGACTGTTAGTATGCTATCTTCATACATTTGGAGCCAGAAAAAAGTTTTAATAAGTTTTAATAACTTACCAAAAGCCGTCTGCGAGTGCCGCCATTAGCAGCACCTGTTAGCATTAGATTAGCCCCACCGAGTCCGCTGCGCAGTTACGGGCAGTCCAGTTTAGCTGCAGCTTCAAAAAGGCTGTCGGCTTTGTTATTCCAAGTTAGCTGGGTGTCCCCCGATATCTTCTGCTTCCAGTCCGACATCGAGGCGAGCTCCAGGAACCTCTGATCGCACAAAGCCGGCTGTCGAACTCCGGTGGGGTCCGCTTTAGCATGTTAGTCTAATGGTCTCGTGCAGTGGGAGCAATCGGCGGAGCGATCGCGGCTGCTGCTCCAGTCCTGAGACATTCACAGAGTTCAGGGAGTGTTTCCAGTTAATTTATCCGTATGAGGCATCCTCTTATGGGAGAAACAGTCTTCCAAAGCCGGCTGCCGAGTGCCGAGAGTCTGGAACTAATGAATGTAAAATGGCGGAGGCGGTATTTCCGTTCCTGGTTCCCGCAGGAAGTTGTTCAAAAAAAGCATGAAATTATTAAAAAATAATAATAATAATGATACTTTACGTATTTATAAAGCCATTTAAAACAACCACAGCTGCAACAAAGTGCTGTACACATGAAATTAAGAACATTTAAACAAAAACAAAACAAAAACAAAAAAATCTTCTTTTTTTTAATGATAATCTCGTAAAGGCGGACGCTCGTAAGTCGGGAAACACCTGTATTAATCTCTAAAACTAAACCTAATGCGTAGCACCACAGGCGGTGGTGCAGGGTGCCCAACCGCCCCACTGTTTTTAGTTTTGTTTTTGACACGATGCACTTTTTTTTCTTCACTTTTGCAGCTTAATAATAATTAACAGTTTTTGGTTTCCTGTGACTTATTTGCTGTAAGAAAAATGGTAGGAGCCTAATATATGCTGCCAATGTTTTTTTGGTCTTTTTTGTAAATAATAAATTACCTTCTTTTTTTGCGGTTTTAGTTAGATAATTATTTTTTGCATCTTAAGATCCTTTGACACCATTGCCTACTCGAGCTCTACTCGAGTATTATTATGTTAAAGGGCCACTGACACTATCTTTGCACTTTGCATATAATGATACAATATATATATATATATATATATATATATATATATATATATACATATATATAAATATATATATATATATATATATATATATATATACATATATATATATACATATATAAGGCATGTAACGGTTGTAGTGGGTGTACCGAACCGTTTCGGTACAACACGTTCGGTTCGGTCCACCTCCGTACCGTTTCGGTTATTTTTTTCATTCATTGAACGTTAATATATGCGCCGCGGAACAAAATTTCCTGGGCGCGTTTCAGCATGGAGCTATTATCGCGCAGCACGCGCAGCATTATTAGCCATTTGCTGCTCGCTCCGGTCTCCTGTTTGGGAACGTTATGGCTTTCTTGTTTTTTTGTTTTGTTTGTTTTTTCCATTTATAGATGGCCTCCCTTCACACCTTATAGCCATCCTCTCACTCCAATATGTATTTTTATTTTATTTTTTTAATAGAGAGAAAGAAAAAAGAGAAAGTGAGACAACAAAACAACAATTATCCACAAAAAGAGCACAAGGCAAACACACCAAACCTCCGTCCACAATCCTGCAAAGCACATGACCGCCACAGCTGCTAACAGCTACAGCTGCTAACAGCTACAGATGCTAACAGCTACTAACAGCTACAGATGCTAACAGCTATAGACGCTAACAGCTACAGCTGCTAACAGCTACAGACGCTAACAGCTAAAGCTGCCAACAGCTACAGACGCTAACAGCTAAAGCTGCTAATAGCTACAGACGCTAACAGCTAAAGCAGCTAACAGCTATAGACGCTAACAGCTACAGCTGCTAACAGCTACAGATGCTAACAACTACAGATGCTAAATGCTATAGATGCTAACAGCTACAGATGCTAACAGCTACAGACGCTAACAGCTACAGTTGCTAACAGCTATAGACGCTAACAGCTACAGCTGCTAAAAGCTACAGCTACTAACAGCTACAGATGCTAACAGCTATAGATGCTAACCGCTACAGCTACTAACTGCTACAGATGCTAAATGCTACAGCTGCTAACAGCTACAGATGCTACAGATGCTAACAACTGCAGTTGTTAACAGCTATAGACGCTAACAGCTACAACTGCTAAAAGCTACAGCTACTAACAGCTACAGATGCTAACAGCTATAGACGCTAACAGCTACAGCTGCTAACAGCTACAGCTGCTAACAGCTACAGCTACTAACAGCTACAGATGCTAACAGCTACTAACAGCTACAGATGCTAACAGCTATAGACGCTAACAGCTACAGCTGCTAACAGCTACAGACGCTAACAGCTAAAGCTGCCAACAGCTACAGACGCTAACAGCAAAAGCTGCTAATAGCTACAGATGCTAACAGCTAAAGCGGCTAACAGCTATAGACGCTAACAGCTACAGCTGCCAACAGCTACAGATGCTAACAACTACAGATGCTAAATGCTATAGATGCTAACAGCTACAGATGCTAACAGCTACAGACGCTAACAGCTACAGTTGCTAACAGCTATAGACGCTAACAGCTACAGCTGCTAAAAGCTACAGCTACTAACAGCTACAGATGCTAACAGCTATAGATGCTAACAGCTACAGCTACTAACTGCTACAGATGCTAAATGCTACAGCTGCTAACAGCTACAGATGCTAACAGCTACAGATGCTAACAGCTGCAGTTGTTAACAGCTATAGACGCTAACAGCTACAGCTGCTAAAAGCTACAGCTACTAACAGCTACAGATGCTAACAGCTATAGATGCTAACAGCTACAACTGCTAACAGCTACAGCTGCTAACTGCTACAGATGCTAACAGCTACAGATGCTAACAGCTACAGCTGCAAACAGTACAGCTACAGACACTAACAGGTAAAGCTCCTAACAGCTATAGACGCTAACAGCTACAGTTGCAAACAGCTACAGATGCTAACAGCTACAGATGCTAAATGCTACAGATGCTAACAGCTACAGCTGCTAACAGCTACAGATGCTAACAGATACAGACTCTAACAGCTACAGCTGCTAACAGCTACAGACGGTAACAACTACAGACGCAAACAGCTATAGACGCTAACAGCTACAGCTGCTAACAGCTATAGCTGCTAACAGCTACAGACGCTAACAGCTATAGACGCTAACAGCTACAGCTGCTAACCGCTACAGATGCTAACAGTTACAGCTGCTAACAGCTACAGATGCTAACAGCTACAGATGCTAACAGCTATAGATGCTAACAGCTAAAGCTGCTAACAGCTACAGCTGCTAACAGCTACAGATGCTAACAGCTACAGCTGCTAACAGCTGCTATAGATGCTAACAGCTACAGCTGCTAACAGCTACAGCTGCTAACAGCTACAGATGCTAACAGCCACAGTTGCTACAGCTACAGATGCTAACAGCTACAGCTGCTAACAGCTACAGATGCTAACAGAGTGAACTAACTTACTCTTGTCGAGGACACAATTTACTCAGCACTCAAGTCCTCTTATCGGTTCGTTGCATGTGTGGAGGAAAGACTAGCATAAACCAGATAATACAATAATTTATTAAGCTTCCAGCTCGAAGGAGACGCTAACCAAGCAGGATTACAGAAACAGAAAATCCACACAGAGTATTTATACTTAAAGACTACACCCAGAAATGTTACAAAACACGTTACTGTATTCTAGCACACGTCACTTAATTCATTTCTTTTCCAGCAACAGTTTGCAGCTTCCTTATATGGAGTTGTTTTTGACTAAAAGAAGTTTCTGTTACTGAAACATTCTGTCATGAAACCACTCCTGGTTTTGCTCATCTTCAGCGGTTGGTCAGCATTCTTCCCATTTCATTCAACAGGGAGTGGTTGCAACTTGTCAAACTAAATCAGTGCCACAGACAGACACTTCACTGTAAGCTTAATTAAAACAACAGCATCTCTCGTGTTTATTTTATGATATTCCACACTCTCCACAGACAAGAAGCTGCAGTGTTACAAGCCTCTGGCAGCAGCAGCTTGGAACTAAATCACAGAATAAAGTATTTGACTCACGAGAAGTCTTTTTTCATCAGTAATTGAAATAAATCACGGAGCTAAATCCAGATGTAGCTTCTGAAGAGTCCTAAACTCTTAGAGACGTGCTCAAAAGGAGAGAGAGAGTACTTGTAGTCTGTAGTCAAGGCCTGTTTTTATCAACTACGTCTTTTATACAAAGTTAAACCTTTTTTAAATCGTTTTGATTTAGAAAAGGCCATTCATGCTTTTATCACCTCAAAGCTCGACTGCAATTCCCTATACTGTATGCAGGAATCTCCCAATCCTCCATTAAACGCCTTTAATTGGTCCAAAATGCTGCAGCTAGACTTTTAACCAACACCTCCAGACGTGAACACATTACCCCTGTTTTATTTTCTCTCCATTGGCTTCCAATTGATTTTAGAATTAAATTTAAAATTTTATTATTCACTTTTAAAGCTCTTAATGGTCTTGCCCCACTGTATTTGACTGATCTTGTAACTGTCCGTGAATATAGGAGAACACTGAGATCATCAAATACATTTCTCCTGTCTGTTCCAAAGACCAACTACAAACGTTGGGGTGACCGGGCCTTTTCTGTCGTTGCACCCAGTCTCTGGAATAAGCTACCTCTGGACTTGCGCTCCATCACTCATATGGAGTCTTTTAAATCTAATCTAAAAACCTTCTTATTCAGGCAGGCTTTTAATGCCTAGTGGTTCTTTGACATTCTTGTTAGGTCTAAATTGTTTTTAATTTTTAACTGGCTGTTTTTTATTGTTGTTGTTTTTTATTGTTTGTTTTTATTTCTGTATTGTTCAGCACTTTGTGCACCTTCTGGCTGCTGAAAGGGGCTCTATAAATAAAGATTGATTGATTGATTGATTGTATAAAAAAAGAATTTATTCTGACAGGCATAAGGGTTACAGGATTAATCTGAGTACAGGCATAAAATACATTTTATATGCATATAAAATGGGAGCAGAAATACCGAACCTTCCTATTGCAACGTTCCCTCCAAAGTGCTCAGCTAGTGATCGTGTGTTCCTCTGTTATTGCGTCTTGTCGTATTCCTATTGGTTGTTTCAAGATAAACCTGCTGCTTCTAGCTCGTTACCATGGTGTTCAACAGTGCTGGGCAGCGCTAATCCAAAAATTAGTTCCGCTATTTCAAAAGCACTAATTAATTTATTTAGGTCCGCTATTTCAAAAGCACTAATGTCTTATGAAAATTAGGGGAAGCTAAATTCTAAACCGCTATTTAAATTCAACAATTGGTAGCCAGCAAGTTATGCAATATTTGCACTACACTGCCAACTAGTGACCAAACTAAGTGCAGAAGGCCACAAACTTCAGGTTCCCACACCACTACACACACGAGAATGGGTCAAGCTTCCAGGACGTGAAGGCTTGTGGCTATAAGCTACATCTGGTGTCACCTAGGTGGGTGGCTAAATAAGGACAAACAAAACAAAAATAAAGTGGTTGGTCCACCCTTACAAGACACACTCCCAGATGTTTTGCTCTACAGGCCATGCAAGGCCCGGGCAGACCAAAAACAATTCATTAAACTCAACTCAAAAAGGACAGCAGGAAACAGTACATATGAAACTATAAAGACAAACTTCAATTAATCTTGACAGTTCCATATACAATTCATTTCATTAGTCATTAATACATTATATAAAAAACAATACCTGACACGTCGTCACACCCACGTGCAGCTGGATGTAGAACACACCTTCAAATCTTGTGTGTGATAACACTGCAACATCCAAACAACACATTAGGAAAGATACCTTGAGTTTTTAAAACCACCAGATCATGATAAAGTGATTTCTTACCACACACCCCAACAGCAGAAGCACAATCAGAGCTCTGACAAACTTTTCTGAAAGGCCACACCTGCTCCTTTATCTGCTTGCCTTTCAATCAGTGATGGAGAGCACCAACAGGTGCCACTGGTTACATCAAGAACATAAAAATACAATAAATTAATTCATTTATTTGCTCATTCTTTTGAGAATTGTGAAAAGTCTCTCCATTCTGTCTCTACTTACATTTGTTCTTCTCTCTGCTGCTTCATCTCTTCTGATGAACTGAAATAAATCATCCTCTCTGTCCTGCTGCCTCTTTCTTCCCCGTCTCCGTTCCTCAGCCCTGGCTCACCCGCTGCTGCGCTTGGACCTGGAGTGTCCTCAGTGATGGAGACAGTTAGGACAGGAGGTGCAGTGGAAGGTCTGTCCTAAAACCTCGTCCATGATGACAAACCAGGACCAAGTCACAGCAGCAGCTTCCCATTAACTCCTTGACCCACCTGGATATTTACAGTCCTGAACAGAGGAAACATCACAGTTGGCAAAAAGAGCAACAAACATTTAAAAAAAACTTTACATGTATTAACAGCTGCACGTACAAATTATATTCTTCATTACACATGCACATACTTTGTATTTATTTTTTTAGATTATCCTATATCTTTTTTGCCTGCAGAGGATTTACCTTGTCATGCAGGCCCCATCTTCTCCAAAATTATCCTAATAACAGCAACATAAAATGAATGAAGAGGGGAAACATGGAAAATAATGTCTTAGAAAAACTGTAGTTTCCACCGCACAACACAAGAAGAGCTGTACAGTACTTCATTAAGATCACAGGTTCTGTACAGTATGAAGGTTAATGAAACTGTACTCAGTCAGAAGCATAAGATGAATAAATTGATTCAGTCGTGTACCTCCATAACACAGCTGCAGATTTGTTTTGCACTCGTGAAAAGGTGGCTGTTTTCAATCTGAAGCTTAATAAAAGCTTAATTATTAACTCACAGGTCTAATTAAGAGCTGGTCACTTTCCTCAGCAGGGATAAACACTTCTACTTTGCGTTTTGTAGCCATTATCTTCTCATTTGTACAGGTTAAATACGTGAAAACATAAGCAGCCATAATCGTGCATACCGTATTCGTCGGCGTATAAGTCGCACCGGAGTATAAGTCGCACCAACCTAATTATGCCCAATTAAATGGAAAAATCAACGTATAAGTCGCATCGGCCTATAAGTCGCACCGGCCTATAGGTCGCACCTCACGTGAACTGGTGTTTTGCCCAAAATGGACTGGCTGCCAAATTGTTTGGAAGGACTTTTGACAAGATTATCACATAAAAACTACAGTATTTTGTTTGATGTGTCTTAGTTGAACTTTTCATTAATAAATGAACATAATTTTTGTATATTTTGTGTCTTTCATCATTTATCTTTAAAGATAAACACATAAAAATATATTTTTATTAGCTGACATTACAGTAAAAAACGTGTCTCAGTTTAAAATGATGACAGAAACAGATACTGTATTTATTTTATGGTTTTTATTTATTTATTCAAAACCATTGAAGTCTTCATCTTCTGTGTCACTGCACCATTTTTGGACCAGGCAGATGTCAACAGTGTAGGTACTGTAAAGGGTTTCTTAGCGCCCATAGCGGCCGAAACTGGTACTGCACCATTTTTGGAGTTTTTGACCAAAGTCAAATTATGACCAAAATATTGGAAAAATCGACGTATAAGTCGCACCGGCCTATAAGTCGCAGGGCTTAGAAATGTAGGCAAAAAGGTGCGACTTATACGTCGGAGAATACGGTAAATGTTTTCTGAATGAACAAGTATGGACGGTTTGATAATAAAAGCTTAATAAAAGCTTCAGTCTACTCCTTGCTCCCTTAAAAAATAAAAAATAAAAAGTAAAATTAGCTTAGCGGTGAAAATATTATGGGACCCATTGTACGAGCTGATCTCCGACAAAAAATAATACAAAAAAATGTCTACGCAAATGACAAAAGCCTATCATCTGCTTAAAATCATAACCGCTTTAGGCTTTTAATTTTTTAATCCCACATTTTAACATAACTTACTTTTAAAAGTGTATTCCGTCGCTTCGTCCGCCATAACGCAGTGTAAACGCAATGCATTTTGGGAAAGCCTCGGTCTTGAAGGATACCAAGTACACCAGTACACCTCGCTGCAGCGGGACTGAGGGACGCTTTTTTGTAACGGACCACATCCGCCGCTGACAGGATATGGTCTGTTAGCAGCCCGTAAATACGTTTTTTCGTTTTTACTGATAATTAGTTATTAGCGATACTAAATTTTAAATAAAAATAGCGCAAATCCGCTTATGAATTATAAAAGTTAGTCAATCCGCTGTAAAGCTAACAAATTGTTTAGGTACGCTATAAGCGGATTAGTGCATTAGCGCTCCCTAGCGGTCTGGCGCCCACCTTTGGTTACCAAAGAGGCTACGAGGTCATGTGAACAAAATGAGCTTAGTTTTTTTTACATAACTCTTGCGCCAGATCAAACCTAATTGCAAATAGTTTCTTGACACTAAACTAAAATGTTTTCTCTCACAAGTGTTGCATTAAGCATTAACTCTTAACATAAAAATTGATAAACATTTAGTCAGAAAAGCATTAATAAAACTCTTAATTCATCCCATCCTCTGATTTTCTGACTAATTTTGAAAAATTTCCCCTTGACACCTCATGGGACATTCCCCAATACCTGGCCATCCACCTTTCTATTTCCGTACAAACCAAATCAAGAAAAGAGACCCCATCACCTTTGTGACGAGTCACATTATATACTCTAGTCTGTACCCATTAAACCAATAATCAAACACTACTGTATCTGGTTGCACAGTTAAATCAAATACAACAGTAATTCGTTCAGTACCAGACCAATGGTCTCTCATTATAA
>JBBPBX010032310.1:0-15392 GCA_038048925.1 Garcialebias charrua | reverse complement strand
TGAGGCTGCAGTGTGGGCAAAAGTCGGGCGTATCCAGTGCTGTTTTTGCATGAAGCATTCCCAGGCAGACTGGACAGGCCTTGTGGGTGTTCATTGCTGCGGGGGAGAAACCGCATCTGCTGGGACAGGTGTGCGAAGTTGGACTCGCCATCCCGCTGGTTTTCCTTGGAAGTCTCGCCTTTCGCTTTCCTTTCTCCGGAGGCATGTCCGAGATAAGGTGAGTGAGTCCTTCCAGAATCTTTTTTCTTTTTCCTTGAAATGTCTCCTCTGTCGCGTCGCTTTCGCTGGCTAGCTCGCTAGGAGTTAGCGAAATAGCTTTTTTCTAGTGGCGTAGTTAGCGCCGTTGAGCGACGTAATCTGTAGAGAGAGGAGAAGAAAATACTTCGGGGTTAAGAGAAATGTGCCGGACTAGCTTTCGCTAGTCCAGCAATACGCAGGAATAATTCTCTGTGCGCTCTGTGCAGGGAGCGAGCTCACCTCAAGTTGAGCAATGAAGCAACAGAGAAGTCCCGCGAAGAGGTAGTTCAGGTTTAGTGAGGTGAAGGGCAAAAAAGAGAAAGATGGAGGGGCGCACGCCGCTTAAGTACCCAAAGGGCGGGGGCTCTGGTGCAGCGGTGACGCCCCTAGCCGTAAAGGCCTGAGTATATTCCTTCAGGTAATCGCGCGGGGGCGCAATTCCCATAGCAAGTATGTTGCACCGAGAGACCAGACTGAAAGGGAACAAGCCTTTCTTTTGAAAAACAGGATGTGGGTTAACCGTCAATATTTTACTAAGACTTGTTTACTGTATTTTCCGGTGTATAGGTCGCATCTTTTTATGGTTTTTTCAAGGCCTGTGACCTATACACCAGTGCGACCTATTTATGGATTTTTTTTTTTCATATTTTTAGACCAATTTTTGGCTGAGTTATGGCCCTTTTTCCCATTTGCATAAAATGGTGCAGTACCAGTTTCGGCCACCAGGGGGCAATGCAAGTGCAGTACCAGTTTCGGCCACCAGGGGGCAGTGCAAGTGCTCACAGTCAGCTCCACCTCCAGATGCTCCAGATAATGCAGCTATCCTGCACTGGTTTCCACATTAACTGCAACTCTGAGCAGATCACCTTCAGCTGCAACTGATTTGTCATTTATTAACAAAAATTAAAGTGAGACACAGTCTTACAAAAAAGGCAGCCAACAAACATTTTTTTAGGAGTCTGTAGTTTAATTTTAATGATGTTGGTGGTATTTATTTACATTTTGAAATAAGCTGATTTGTAATAATTTATTAACAAATATTAAAGTGAGACACAGTCTTATGGTACAGTCACACCAAGCAGCGTTTTGAACCTCCAAAAAGCTCCTCACGCACGCAAGTGGACGCACTTGTGAATGCAGCGTGTTCAAACCTGAACGCCAGAAGCCAGAAGCTGCTGGGTGTGTGGGAGGAGCTTACCGGTATACAGAGCCCTGCGCACGGAGTCCTGCTCACTCCGCCAGGCGAGGAGGAGCTGTTTATTTCCGTCTCTGTCGAGCAGACTTGACTGGTCGTGAAGGAATTGTCGCGAACACACAGCTACAATGAGTTTCTCTTCCATAGTCCACGAGCTCGCGGGTCTTTTCTTTTTTTTTCCGACAAACAATACGTCACATAGTGCACTGCTCACTCCGCCAGGCGAGGAGCCTTTTATTTCCGTCTCTGTCGAGCAGACTTGACTGGTCGTGAAGGAATTGTCGCGAACACACAGCTACAATGAGTTTCTCTTCCATAGTCCACGAGCTCGCGGGTCTTTTCTTTTTTTTTCCGACAAACAATACGTCACATAGTGCGCGCGCACCCTCGTTTCCGCGTCACATAGGGACTCTCCCCCTGACCCCCTCTCTTCTCCCCCGACTCTCCCTGATTGGTTGACACACCAACCAATCGGGTAGAGTTGAGCGGCGTTTGAAAGTTTGAACCGCGAAATCTTCAGCATGTTGAAGGCTCGGTTTGGAGGCGGAAGCCGGTTCACGTGCACGGAAAAACGCTTCTCAGCACGCTCAACACGCACGCGACCTGACGCCAGACGCCAGGAGGTGCCTGGAAGCGCGTCCACCATTGACTTTACATGTAAACTGGACGCTTTGGAGGTCAAAACGCTGCTTGGTGTGACTACACCATTACAAAAAAGGCAACCAACAAACGTTTTTTTAGGAGTCTGTAGTTTAATTTTAATGATGTTGGTGGTATTTACATTTTGAAATAAGCTGATTTGTAATAATTTATTAACAAATATCAAAGTGAGACACAGTTTTACAAAAAAGGCAGCCAACAAACATTTTTTTAGGAGTCTGTAGTTTAATTTTAATGATGTTGGTGGTATTTACATTTTGAAATAAGCTGATTTGTAATAATTTATTAACAAATATCAAAGTGAGACACAGTTTTACAAAAAAGGCAGCCAACAAACATTTTTTTAGGAGTCTGTAGTTTAATTTTAATGATGTTGGTGGTATTTACATTTTGAAATAAGCTGATTTGTAATAATTTATTAACAAATATCAAAGTGAGACACAGTTTTACAAAAAAGGCAGCCAACAAACATTTTTTTAGGAGTCTGTAGTTTAATTTTAATGATGTTGGTGGTATTTACATTTTGAAATAAGCTGATTTGTAATAATTTATTAACAATAGAATAGAATAGAATATATCTTTATTTAACAAATATTAAAGTGAGACACAGTGCGACCTAGGTGCGACCTATACACCGGTGCGACCTATTTACGGATTTTTCCAGTTTATTGATAAATATTAGACACTGCGACCTATACAACGGTGCGACCTATACACCGGAAAATACGGTACCCTCTCGTGCCATATATTATCTAGGGAATATATTAATTAAAAATAAAAAGCTCACCTGGCTCCTGCCTTGTAGGAGTGAAAAATAATGATCCTATTTTTGGCTGTATGCTTCTCCAGCAGCTCCCGAAGACCTAACATCTGACTGATTGTCCCAGAAAACCCTGCGGCTCTATAAAATAACAGGAGCCCAAATGAATTTCACACACCTTTAGAGGGGTTCTGTGAGGTCACTGTGAAACTGATCTGAAGGTAGCTTTAGTCACTGATCAGCCACACAAAGGACAGCACTGGTCTTAACATACACTCACTTTTAAATGAACCACGAAGACCGAGCTGTGGAACAATGTTGGAAGATTATTTGTGGAGAATCAACAGCAATTTCATGGCTTTCTAGAAATAATTAGTGTGACATTTATTCAGGCTTAATAATTGGTTGGAATTTCTGACCCTTACCTCTAATAAAGTTGTCATTGAACCTTGCCTTGGCTCCCATGACAGCTCAGGAGCACAGCAGCCTGGTCAAATGACTTGGGGGAACGACAATGCAGTCGTGTGTTGTTCAGCAGAGTACCGTAGGTGGCACCATTCTTATCTAAATGAAAGCAAAGGCCCAGCATTCCTTAATGGAATGCATATCGCTAGCCAGAGTTTTAGAAATAGATAATCTTATGTTGAGAAATGATGGGCTAAAAGTAGTTTGGGTAAAATCTTGAATGCACTTTGCACAGATTTATACAATGTAATGAAACGTCACACTTTCGACATCTACTGTATTGTGAACTTTTCCCAGCTACTGCCACAAGTAATTTTTATCTCAAACTCAGTGTATTTGAAGTTTGGGGTTGCAATATGAGAAAATGTGATGTTACTTTTCTTTTGCTTTTTTATTATGACTTTGAAAAGGTGCCTAACATCTTGCACAAAAACTGAATGTGTGCGTTTGTGTCTCTCAGGTAGCTGTGACATTTGCAGTGGGCTCTAAGGTCGACCTCCAGAGTCATGGTGACTTCAGTCAGATGGGACAACCTTTTCTAATGGGCACAAAAGCTCTAGGTGAGAATCATTTTCTTTCTTTCTTTCTTTCTTTCTTTATGTTTGCGTCTTTTCATCCTTTTTGCCCTTTTTGCCTTTTTTATTTTTCTGCCCTTTATTTTTTTTTATCCAGGAATGCTAAAAGCTGGTGATTTGGTGCTGAAAATGTGCAAGAGGTAAGATAAGAAGTCATTAGCTAACATTAAAGTGCGACTAAACCCAAAATTAACTTTTTTTAGCTGATAAACTCCATAGAATGTGTTTAAAATGTTATCTTAGCACTATGGCTGTGTTTATTCTCACATAATTGTGCATATCTGTGTAAATTGGCAATATTTGGCAATATTTGGTCTAAAAATGTGTTTACGGTAGTTCTATGGGTTGAACTGGTGGATTACACCTTAATTTTCTTATTTGTGCAAACGCTCATGTGTGACATGTCTGCTCATGTGTGATGTCACACAGGTGGTTCAAGCAGAGCCAATCCCCTGCAGAGATGAGAAGTGCATACCTTATATGGAAATGCTGCATTTCACTCCTGACAAGCGGTTTTATTTTTCTTTTCATTTTCATTTTTTTAGGCCTTTGGTTTTGGATGGAATGGGTGGAATAGATAAATACATCTACATGTTTATTCTTTGTTGTTGCTTGGTGTATGTTGTTGGCTAGAGGTTTAATTTGTTTTAGGTTGTTGCAGGTGGAGGCGTGAACAAAAGCACAACTCTACCTCCACCCTTCCTTGTCTCTCGACACGCCCATTTTCAGGGAGATTTTGGAAGGAGGAGTTACCAATCCACAGGGTGTGGAGTTGCTCTTTAAGAAATCACAAAAACACACTGTCCAGTTGTTTGCTAATGTTCACCTGGAGATAATAAAGATGTCTTTGTAAGAAAGCAGTCAGGTTTTACAATTTTAAGATTTGTTTTAAAGATAATGTATCATTGAATTGATATAACATTATATTGCACATTCTGTAAACAGTTGGACTATTGCAATGAGATGACTCAGCTTCTACCACAGAGATTTTGAGCTCAATATTTGTAAAAGTGACAGACTGATTGTCTGAACTGATTGCCATTTTACATGTGTGGGTCAGTTGCCTGTAGCAGCATGATTTTGCATGATTTCATATAAAGACATGCAAAAAGTAATCAAAAGTACTTGTGTTTTAAACATTTCATAATCAAATAAAACAAAGATAATTCTATAATTATATGTTTTTCTTTATCAAAAGCTTAAAAGAAATGTGTATGCCTTTATCAAATTGCAGGTGATTAAGAATTATTTGAAAGTGAATGTATGAAAACATCAGACGTTATTCTGGTCAAAATCAACCTTTAAGAAACAAGTTCAGGGTGGTTATGAAAGATGAACTCGCGGTCAGAGGTCATGGTCAGGAGAGGCCTTCCTCCTACAAGTACCAATGTAAAAGTCTGCAAATGCGTAACGGCCGCCATTTAACAAAATATTAAAGCTCCACTGACATGTTCTTTTAACTTTTCAAAAAATGGCACAACATATATAAATATTAAGATAGACCTCTGACCGTTTTTGCTAAAATAATGTTCAATGAATGACATTTCCTCTCAAAATATTTTAAATTTAGCGCCGTTTTTTTAGACCATAAATCCGGATTTTCCGGTCACGTGTCAGCATTACCGTTCTGACGTCACGTCCGATACTGAACTCTGCTCAAACCGTACATTGAATGGACAAAAATATAAACGCATCCGTCGAATTTAGCCAATTAAAACTACATTTTAGCGATTTGGCTTCAGTTTGGGGAAAAAAAAGTTATTTTGAGTGATGCACAACGAACGCAAAGGTTTATATTCTCCGTGTTGCTTCTGTAAGAGTTATCACGATAGCTCTGCTGCCATCTGGTGCTCAATGTGAAACCTCCCTTGAAAAAAAAAAGCAAAACGGAGAATATAAACCTTTGCGTTCGTTGTGCATCACTCAAAATAACTTTTTTTTCCCCAAACTGAAGCCAAATCGCTAAAATGTAGTTTTAATTGGCTAAATTCGACGGATGCGTTTATATTTTTGTCCATTCAATGTACGGTTTGAGCAGAGTTCAGTATCGGACGTGACGTCAAATCGGTAATGCTGACACGTGACCGGAAAATCCGGATTTATGGTCTAAAAAAACGGCGCTAAATTTAAAATATTTTGAGAGGAAATTTCATTCATTGAACATTATTTTAGCAAAAACGGTCAGAGGTCTATCTTAATATTTATATATGTTGTGCCATTTTTTGAAAAGTTAAAAGAACATGTCAGTGGAGCTTTAAATAGTGTAATGATGAGTGAGTGAGAGGTTTATTGCCTGTGATGAATCTCAAAGCTCCGTAGTAGACAGCATCCAGCAGGTGTGAAGAGTTGGCAGAAGCATCCATATGCACATTATCTCCATACCTTGTGTGAATCATTGTGTATGTTTCTTCCTACTGAAACGCTGGCACAACAATTTCCTGTGGGATCAAGAAAATTATATATTATCTTATCTTATCTCATCACATCTTATCTTATCTTATCTTAGACTGTAGGAGCCAAGAAAGTGTCAAAAACAAGCTATTTTTTAGGGAAACCAAGATTTATGTTAAAAGAAGGACCCCATATTTAATACGAACTTCCAGCGGCGGCCACCACTAGAGGGCGCTAGGGGCGCCGCCCCTCTGGAACCTGCAGCTCTTCTTCATTTGAAGATTTCATTTTTTTAAATAAAAATGAAATAATAAAATAAAAATATTTCGAAATGTATGTATATATGTTTTTAGTTGTGTAGGATAAATATTTTATGAGTAATGAGTTGTTTGTTTCAAAAAACGTTTTCTGATTGTGACGTACTTCCGGTTCCCCGCTGGGCGCCGCTAACGGCTTTTCCATTGAATCTAATTATAACTAGCGCGCTAGCGCGTGCGCAGTTTATGTCCCATCTGTCCAAAACTATTGGACTGTACAGGTCGCATTTTCCGTCGCCCTCGAGCCTGGACTCGTCTCTGTATCGCTGCGGTTCGTGTGTTTCCGGTCCGAGGAGGAGGGGCCGGAGTGGGGACCATCTCTGTTCAGAGCTGATCACACGGCGACGTTGAAACAGCAGTAATTATTAATGGTGCCTTTCTACACAGGTAAGCAAGTAATATTAAGTGAGTTTAATGAATCGCTAAGCAAAGTTTGAGCTGATCTCATCTGTGTGCGTGACGTGGTGTGCGTGTTGCGGTCAGTCAACAGTAGCTAGCTACTAGCTGTGCTTATGTTGTGTACTGTACAACATTATAAAAGTTGCTAGTTATGAACCAGAATGTGACCTGAAGACGACTCCTGTCTGTCCATCTTCAGCTCATGTCATGAACTGTTTTACTCCTCAGAGTGTCTGTGTTAAAGGTTCAGTATGTAACATTTTTTATAAACATATTTCTTCACTCTGCCACATCTCCTGACAGTAGCTACAAGACAGATGCTTAAACTGCTAAGCTTCAGCAAAAAGAGGAAAATATTGATGAGTAGCAAAACACTAAAAGTAGCAATTTTTTTGCTGAAAGTATCAAAATGCTAGTTAAAAGCAGTGGTGGACTGGAGAAAGTACTCAAACACTGTACTTAAGTAAAAGTACAAATAAACAGACAAAAATGTACTCTAGTGTAAGTAGAAGTACCACATTAATGTTTTTATTTAAGTAAAAGTAAATAAGTATTTGCTTTTAAAAATACTTAAAGTATTAAAGTAAAAGTACTTGCTGAATGTATTACCTAATGCAATGGCCTACAGTATCATTAAGTGTGCGTACTGTATGTATATTTTCTGTAATACTTTAAAAGTGTTGTTCCAGTTTAAAGAACAATGCTGCAGATAGTGCATGTTTTTATTGTGTGACACCGTTCACACTTGGGCTTGTGATTCTGTGTGCGTCAGAATTTCAGGGATGACCTGCAGGTTAAATGTCATTAAATAAAATAAGAAAGAGGAATGATTATACCTCTGAATTTTTTTATTTAACACAAAATAAAACCAGTAAAAACATTGAAGTAAAAGTTGTCTGATGAAAAAAGGAGCATTAGACCTAACAAAGGAATAGACATTGATCACTTCAACTCCAGTTTGTCATCAACTCTGATTAAAATACTGTCTAGTCAACCTTGTAATGGGTCAATAGTGAACAATATTTTAACTTCCTGACACCATTTGCAAAACTTGGACCCAAGTGTTGAGTCATTTGGAAACATCTCTTGTCTCCTAACGTCCCATGAACTGACACATTTTAATATTGCAGCAAGAATTTATTGTTCAAGTTCAGAAGATTTTTTTTTTGTCCAGTCTGTCTCTTTTGGGAGAGAGAATCTGTCCTGCTGTACTGAATAGTCTTTCAATAATCTTTCAATATTTTTTTTTAATAAAGCCATGGGTGGTGCATATCTTCTGGCTGATTCTCCACGGTGGAATCCATTGTGGGTGTGTTGGCGATGCTGTGGGTGGCCCCAGCTCAGTGACATATATATACTAGAACATACTTTATTGGCCCAATCTCTAGAAGGTGGGTGTAATGTTACCTGTCAACTTTGCAGTGATTCTGTGGCCAAACTCCCTTCTCACCTTTGGTTACTTTCAAACTAACAAACAAATCAAAAAATCACAACATGAAAGTTACTTGTAACTCAACACATTATAGAAATGTAGTGAAACAGGCCTTCATGCTTGACCTTCAAGNACTGTTAGTCAACCTTGTAATGGGTCAATAGTGAACAATATTTTAACTTCCTGACACCATTTGCAAAACTTGGACCCAAGTGTTGAGTCATTTGGAAACATCTCTTGTCTCCTAACGTCCCATGAACTGACACATTTTAATATTGCAGCAAGAATTTATTGTTCAAGTTCAGAAGATTTTTTTTTGTCCAGTCTGTCTCTTTTGGGAGAGAGAATCTGTCCTGCTGTACTGAATAGTCTTTCAATAATCTTTCAATATTTTTTTTAATAAAGCCATGGGTGGTGCATATCTTCTGGCTGATTCTCCACGGTGGAATCCATTGTGGGTGTGTTGGCGATGCTGTGGGTGGCCCCAGCTCAGTGACATATATATACTAGAACATACATTATTGGCCCAATCTCTAGAAGGTGGGTGTAATGTTACCTGTCAACTTTGCAGTGATTCTGTGGCCAAACTCCCTTCTCACCTTTGGTTACTTTCAAACTAACGAACAAATCAAAAAATCACAACATGAAAGTTACTTGTAACTCAACACATTATAGAAATGTAGTGAAACAGGCCTTCATGCTTGACCTTCAAGTACACCTCTCCGCATCTCTTTGAAACTCTAAGTGTTACACTTTCTTGAAGCTCTCAAGGAAACAAGTGGACACCATTTTTGTTACAATTATTTTGAATTAATGGACACCAATTAATCAGATTGAACTTTCTTTTTAATGTGTGTTAATTCAGAATTGATCAACAGTATATTTTTGTCATTCTAATGATGATCTGTTACTTGCATGAGTTTGACCCTTCTGCTGGTTTATTTCTGCAGAACAAGCAGGTTTTAATATTATGGCACAGTTCAGGGTAAACTTTTAACTTTCAACTTCTTCTCTCTTTTGTCTGTGAAAGTTAGCCATAATATTCTCTGTGCTCACAGGCCAGGCCATCTGGCCGATTCTGTAAACAGTTTTCCTGTTGTCCGTCAGAGACATTTCTGCCTATGGAATCAAACTTCCATCTTTTATTTTGTTAAACCAGCCAATCAGCAGGAAGTATGTGACTAAGTCACACCCCCTTCTTAAAGGGACACTTCCTGCATTTTCACTTCAGTGTGTCGAAGGAGAAATGTTTCTAACAACTGGTTCCCTCCTCTGGAAAAAGCTGGGAACGTTCCGGTCATTGTGCCAATTAGACCCACGTTTCAGCTGGAGTTACAGTAAAGCTTACTGTAACTCACTCACTCATCTCCTGAAAGAATTTGTTTTCTGAAGTTTATTTTGAAACTCAGTCAGGACCTTGGCTCCGTTCCTGCCGGGAGAAGCGCTTTTCTTGCTCGTCTGACTCAGCTCACACGCGCGGAGGTTATCTGGACGTGAACTGGACAACACAGTCCGTTAGTGTCCACAAAACTTCAACTCGTATCTCCAAAGACGTACCGTCAACAGGTAACGAGGCGTTGGTTGTGTTCTGAATGTGTAAGAAGCCCAGCTGAGACCTGTATGGGAAGGTTTCCACCCTGGTTGGTTCAAATAATCAACTTCGGTTAACTTAGCTTTCAACCTTTCATCTTCCTCCTATTTCTTCTTTTTCATAAGCTATTAATCTGTCAAGTAAATGTGCCAACAGTAAAGTTCCTAACTGTCTGTTTGATTTTAATTTGAATTCTTGTCAACTTAGTTTAGTAGATCAGAGCTAATATCGATACAAATGTTTAATGTACTTTTATGATAATTTCAATAAAAGGTCTATTTTCTGGTGGACCAACATAAGTTGAAGTCTCTCGTGAAATTACATTTTTCCTAGTCACAGTTAAAGCAATTTAATACCGGAAAAATGGTGAACTCGCGAATTGGTGAAAGGTTTGTGCAGATAAGACCTGCTCGGACCTTTCATCCAAAATATAGGTAAGTCAGTAAACTGACCAATAACTCCTATATTGTTACAGAAATGTAGTGGAGTAGAAAGTATAGATACTTAATGTAAAATGTAGTGGAGTAAAAGTAAAAAGTATCCACATTTAATTATACTTAAGTAAAGTACATATACATGAAAAATGTACTTAAGTACAGTAAGTATTTGTACTTAGTTACATCCCACCACTGGTTAAAAGTAGCAGAAAAGTAGCAGAACAGTAGCTAAAATCTCAACAAGATTAAAAAAAAACGATTTAAGAGAATAATGTTTAAGGGAAAGTTTCATATTTTGAAAGATACAAAACTAGCAACAAAACAGTAAGCTGAAATTAGCACAAAATATGCAAAAAGAACAATAAAGTGGTCATAGTGTTATGATTTCAAAGGTTTACCCAGTTGGTAATGAGACCCAGAATGACACGAAGAGGTGCAAAAGTAACAGTGTTTATTATTTCGAGTGCAATTCTATATACATATGTACAGGGATCTTCTGGATTTCCTGGAAGATGAAACAAACTGTCAAAAAGGCTTGACCAGAAGGCTCTTTCAAGATGATTGATCTTGTTTTGTTTGTTATTTTCCTCACAGGTGAAGTAGTAGGATAAACGTCACAGAGAAATCCTTAGTTCCTTGAGATGAATCCCAGAGGGCGAAATGAGGCAGGCAAGTGGTTGGAGGGCAAGACACGATGAGCAGAGAACTGAACCCAGGACCAAGATGGAAACAAGGACTGGAAACACAACAAAAGACAAGGTAAGTGTCTCTCAAAGTACTGTACTCACAAACTGGCTAGAAGCATATATACCATGAGTAGGCATCAATGCTCCAGCGAAGAGTAGGACTTGACTGCAGGTATAGGTGGAGCTCATCAGGTGGATCACAGTAAAATAGATCATTTTTCTTCCCCATAAATCAGTTATTTAAAATCTAATCTGGAATCATTCCTCCTTGTTAGACTTCAGTTGACCTGTTTAAGTTGGGCCCAAATTTGTTATTATCTTTTGATTTATTTTTCATTGAAATTTTATTCTTTGTTAGTTTATTTTTGGAACTATTAAATTGAATTATTTGGTGGATTTTTGAACACCTTTGTCCTTATTTAAGTCTGGACCCTCACAATTCTATTTATATTATGAACTTGTATTACTAAAATAATTATAACAGAATATGATAGAAGTTGTCCAAAAATTGAAAAGTGGAAGCAGAACACTCCCATTCTCTTTTCACACTGATGCCTCAAACAAGGTGAAGATGAACCATGTTTTATTAATGATAGTGTTATACAAATGGATACACCTGATATATACAAATAAAAACATGAACAAACTTACTTTACAGTATACAAACATAATTATGCATACTTCTACACATGCTTAAAAATTTTTATGGCGCCCCCCCCATAAAAAAAAATCACCAGCCGCCACTGCGAACTTCGTCAACTTGTCTACGTGGAGCTTTATAGATGAATCTACATTTTTTTGTCATTTCAAAGTACGTATTTATACAATATAACAAAGTCAATGACAAGTCAAACTCCATAAGGTGGTAGAAATGGAAAAGGCAGCTGGCACCTTTTTTATATTGGAAACTAACACATCCTTTGTCTAACTGGCATTTAGCATCAACCTAAGTTGTAAAAGCTGGGAATGAAAGCAACCAAAATGTGACTGCAAAAACTTAAAGACAAGAGCAATTGTATTTCCATAACAGTAAATAACTGAATCATCTGCATGGAAGTGTAGAGATGTATCAGGTAGTTTGAGACAAATTTCTTGTATAAATAATACAAACCAGTGTCCCTAAAACTGATCCATCCATCCATCCATCTTCTTCCGCTTATCCGGGGTCGGGTCGCGGGGGTAGCAGCCTAAGTAGGGAGGCCCAGACTTCCCTCTCCCCAGCCACTTGGAGCAGCTCCTCCGGGGGAATCCCAAGGCGTTCCCAGGCCAGCCGAGAAACATAGTCCCTCCAGCGCGTCCTGGGTCTTCCTCTGGGTCTCCTCCCGGTGGGACATGCCCGGAACACCTCACCAGGGAGGCGTCCAGGAGGCATCCTAACCAGATGCCCGAGCCACCTCAACTGGCTCCTCTCGATGTGGAGAAGCAGCGGCTCTACTCCGAGTCCCTCCCAGATGACTGAGCTTCTCACCCTATCTCTAATGCCCCTTTTCCACTTACCGGCCCAGAGCGGCTCAGTCTGGTCCGGTCTGTTCCAGTTAGGATTGGCTCACATGTAGGTTTTGTTTCCATTCACTATCTGCAGCCCTTCTGTGGGCGGGGTGTAGAATCTCACTCGTCCTACCACGTGGTGGCGGTAGTGTTACCTCAAGCTATTTACTAGCCACCACTAAACATTAGAAGAAGAACACCCTGCAGGACCTTGTCTCACCACCTGTTGGCGGTAATGTCCCTTGAGCTATTTAATGCTCTGATCTTACTTTATAGACTTTTCAGCTTGTTTTAAACCCATGTGTTTTCCATTTTGTTTCTTTATAATAAAGATTATTCTCATATATGCACAAGGTTCCTGTTAACATTGCTTAACACATTGATCACACTGCCCTGTAATCAGTTAAACTATTTTTACAGTAAGGTACAGATTAGGAATTAATTAGGTTTCAATTGGCCCTGTAATATTAAATGTTTGTATTTCATTAAATTTAAACGGTAATATTTTGTCAGGGATAATTCAAAGTCAAATGCAAATGGATAATTTGGTTTAAACTGTCCCATAAACATTAAAAGCATGTTTCTTTAAACGTAAAAACAAAGTATTAATAATTAAATGTTTGTTGATCAGGAAACTCGTTTGGGCATCCAAGAACAGCTTCATCGGGGTTGATGGCGACGTCTGTGCATCCTTGGAAAAGCTGCTGCACCCACAACCCGACATCAGGATGGATGGATGGATGGGTTCATGTTGACATCTGTGCATCCTGGCAAAAGCTGCTGCACTACTCGTGACACGACATCAGGAAGGATGGATGGATGGATGGATGGCTGTTCAAATCTAATAATCTTTTTCTTATGATTCTTTAAAGGTCAAATGCAAATGGAAAATATTCTTAACTTCCAGTATGTTTTTAAACAAACACTATACTGTACACACTTAACATTGTAAAATATGTTTAGGAAATTATTGTTCAATGACACCACTTAAGAAATAAAATGTTTATTATGAAAACTAAGAAGTGAAAAAAGCACAAAAATAAATACTGCATCCACCTAAATGATTTTTTTCCTGTTGTCTCATGTGCTTCCTCCAGAAGACACAAGTTGATAAATTCTGGTGTTGACTTCTTCGTCTTAACTGTAAAAAAAAGAAAAACATGGTTACCGGTAATTCAGTCTAGAAACTGTTTTATATGTAGATATATTTTATAAGATATATGTAAGATATATATACATATATCAAATATCTCAGAAACCACAAAGCAGATATTTTTCAAACCAACACAGTGTAATCACTACATGTTTATGTGCATACTGTAAGCTGTTGGAGTTATTTGAATTAAAATTCGATTTTTTATAGACATAAGTGTGTCGACCTAGCTTTTTTTTCTACTAGTATTTAACACATATCTTTTATCTCAGAAACCACAAAGCAGATATTTTTCAAACCAACACAGTGTAATCACTACATGTTTATGTGCATACTGTAAGCTGTTGGAGTTATTTGAATTAAAATTCGATTTTTTATAGACATAAGTGTGTCGACCTAGCTTTTTTTTTCTACTAGTATTTAACACATATCTTTTATCTCAGAAACCACAAAGCAGATATTTTTCAAACCAACACAGTGTAATCACTACATGTTTATGTGCATACTGTAAGCTGTTGGAGTTATTTGAATTAAAATTCGATTTTTTAATAATTTATTTTCGAAGCACATGTGACAGGTTTGGAAGTAGTCAAAACAAATCAATTTAAATCCAGCAGATTTGACCACAACGTGACATTATTAAGGACTTGTTAACCTGAGGAACCCTCGTGGTATAAAGCCAGCTATGAAATATATTTTTTAAGCTTTTATTTAGCTACATTTAAAAGAAAGAACGCCGATCGACCCCACCCGCGCGTGCATGTGATGTGCACGTGTCGACCTACTTTGTTAAATCCAGCTGATTTGACCACAACGTGACATTATTAAGGACTTGTTAACCTGAGGAACCCTCGTGGTATAAAGCCAGCTATGAAATATATTTTTTAAAGCGTTTATTTAGCTACATTATAGAAATAAAGACGGCTCACGTGCGCGCGCGGGGGCGCGCGTGCACGTGGCGAAACTACTTTTTTTAATCCTGCCGTTTTGACAACAACGTGAATTTATTAAGGAATAGTTCGGCTTAAGACACATGTTTGCTGTAATTTTAAATACAAATAATTGTTTTTACCATGTTAATCTTGTAAAGTCCTTCGGTGTTTGCTCCCTCGCGGCAGCCACTTCCTCAAACTCAGTCCAGCCTCCTCCCCACGGTTCGGGGCCAGCCGGCCTGGGCCCTGCTATGAGATGAGTCCGGAATCTTGGCGCGGCGCCGCGCATTTGTTAGGTGGAAATGCTGTCCAACGCGCGTTTGGCACGCAAATATGACGTCACATCCGACCCGGGCCACCAAGTGGAAAAGGGGCATTAGGGAGAGTCCAGCCACCCTGCGGAGAAAACTCATTTCAGCCGCTTGTATCCGAGATCTTGTTCTTTCGGTCATAACCCAAAGCTCATGACCATAGATGAGGGTGGGAACGTAGATCGATCGGTAAATTGAGAGCTTTGCCTTTTGACTCAGCTCTCTCTTCACCACGACAGACCGGTACAGCGCCCGCTTCACTGCGGACGCTGCACCTATCCGCCTATCGATCTCACGCTCCAGTTTTCCCTCATTCGTGAACAAGATCCCGAGATACTTAAACTCCTCCACTTGGGGCAGGAC
>JBBPBX010032309.1:0-33961 GCA_038048925.1 Garcialebias charrua | reverse complement strand
TATAACAACAATATCCTTTTCTGGACAAGATATCCCCCTCTCCACCTCTGTTACAAATCTTGGAATAAAAATGGACTCTCATCTTACATTTGAAAATCACATTAAAGCTGCTGTCTGCGATTTCTTTATGACCAAAACAGAAAAATTTTGAACAGGGAAAGCCTTCTGCTCCCTCCCCCTTGCTCTCTGGCTGACCTGAAACTCCGCCTCCTTAGCTCCTCCTCCTCCCAGCGCTGCAGGCTGGGACAGGCGGGGGATGAGCTGCGTGAAGCTGACACCCCACCCACATGAACAAAACTCTGTTTTTATTGGCTGGTTCAAAAAACTCTGTTTTTATTGGCTGGTTAACGGCTGGTCACTGTGGGTTTTTATAAATGCTTTTATTACCACGGGAGACGCCAGAGGACTATAGTTTTTCAGAGATTACCTGTCAAACATCAATCAATCATAAAATAGTGGCAGAGTGAAGAAATATGTTTAAAAAATAACTTACATACTGATCCTTTAAGCATCTGTTCAAAACCTGCTTCTTCCATCTTCAAAACATCTCCAAACTTCGCTCATCTCTAACTTTTTCCGATGCTGAGAAGCTCGTCCATGCCTTTGTCTCCTCCAGGCTCGACTACTGCAACTCCCTGTTTATTGGAATCCCTGGCAAAAACCTTCAGAAGCTTCAATACATTCAAAACAGTGCAGCAAGGATTTTATTGAGAGCTCGTAAATTTGAGCATATTACACCCATTCTCCATAACCTCCATTGGTTTCCTGTCATCTACAGAATTCAATACAAAACTGCTCTCATTACACATCAATGCTTACACGGAACTTCACCTGACTATCTAAAGGACATTCTTGCTCCATATTCATCCACCCGGTCTCTACGATCACAGAACAGTAATCTCCTTCACATTCCACGAACCAAATTAAGGACCATGGGAGACCGGGCATTCTGTGTGGCTGCCCCCTGCCTATGGAACTCCCTCCCTGACTACCTGAGAGCTCCACAGTCACTGGTTGACTTTAAACAAGGCTTAAGACCTTTCTTTTTAAGCGAGCCTACTCTGCCTCCACATGATTTTACCTTTAATCTTAGTTGAGACTATCATTTGATTTTACTTGATTTTATCACTTGTTTTTATTTGATCTTTGATTTTCGTAGCACTTTGTAGCACTTTGAGATTTTTGTTAAAGGTTCAGTATGCAGTTTCTGTAGAACTGCAGCAGTTAGAAATATTTTCAACAGGCAAAGCATTCTGATCCCTCCCCCTCAGAGCCATATGTGGCTCTGCCCCCTTGTGGTCTGTTGAATTTCAAATTCAAGCTCTGTTTTTATTGGCTGATTCAAATTCAAGCTCTGTTTTTATTGGCTGGTTACAAACTCTGTTTTTATTGGCTGGAAAATGGCGGGTCACCTTTTCTTTTTAGAAATGCTTATTTACCACCTGGAGAAGCAAGGGGACAATATTTTTTTTAATTTTTTTTCAGAGATTACCTGGCTAACATCAGTCTGTCAGGAGGTAGTGACAGAGTGAAGAAATATGTTCATAAAAAAAGCTACATACTGCAGCTTTAATGAAAAGTGCGTTATAAATTAAATTCATTATTATTATTATAAGAAAGCCGCTGGAAAAAAACGTCTTTTGAAGATGTGGACAATTTTTTTTTCTTTCTTTTGTTTTTACAAATGTGCAACGTTCGTAGCTAATAAATCACCAGATTTTCAAACTTATCAAACCTTTCAGTGGCCATTTTCACTATACAGTACAGATGGGGCACTTTCATCTTAAACATGACCACTGCCCTTCACACAGAAAAATGTGGGTAAATAATGACTCAGGACTGATTGATTTCTAATGACGTTTTCATTCAATGGAACAAATAGTCTTAAATTACGCCAAGACAATGTCTCTCAGATGGAAACAGGCACAGGATTCCGTCATTTGGAGGGAGGGATTCAGATTTTTCTACAATGTGTGCTGCCCAATAAACTAATTGTAAAAAACAGTTAGGGGTGTGTCTTTTTTCAATATTTTGGCAGGTTTTTAATCATCTGTGACCTGTTTGTTTAACTTGCTCACAGTCTTCTTCTTCATCTTCTTCTTCTTTCAGCTGTTCCCTCTTCAGGGGTCTCCATCCTCTGTCCTCCCTCCATCTACCTCCATGTCCTCTCCAACTGCATCCATATATCTTCTATTTGGCCTTCCTCTTTGTCTTTTTCCTGGCAGCTGTATTTCTAACATCCTTCTACCAACTGTCCCTCCTCTGGACATGTCCAAACCATCTCAGTCTGGCCTCTAACTTTATCTCCCAGTTGTTCAACCTGTGCTGTACTTGTGATTATCTCATTACTGATCTTATCCATCCTTGTCACTGCTAAGGAGAACCTCAACATCTTCAGTTCTGCCACTTCCAGTTCTATCTCCTGTCTTTTTGTCAATGTCACTGTCTCCAGACCATACAATACAACTGGTCTCACCACTGTTGTAAACTTTTCCTTTGACCTTTGCCCTGGCCTTTTGTCACAAATCAATCCTGACACTTTTTTCCATCCACTCCATCCTATCTGGACTCTCTTCTTCACCTTTTTACCACAGTCCCCATTATCCTGGACAGTGGACCCCAAGTACTTGAAGTCCTGCACCTTTGTGACCTCTGCTCCTTGTAGCCTCACTGTTCCACTGGCCTCCCTCTCATTCACACACATGTACTCTGTCTTACTACGGCTGACTTTCATTCCTCTTCTTTCAAGTGCATACCTCCACCTCTCCAAGTTCTCTTCCACCTGTTCCCTGTTCTCACCACAGATCACAATGTCATCTGTTAGTCGGTCCATCACCAGAGCAAACAAGAAGGGGCTCAGAGCCGATCCTTGATGCAATCCCACCTCCACCTTGAAGCTATCTGTCACTCCTGCAGCACATCTCACCCCTGTCCTGCTGTCCTCATACATGTCCTGTACCAGTCTAACATACTTATCTGCCACTCCAGATTTCATTAGTGAGAATCCAAATTAGAAGCAGAGTTCATTACAGGGTTAAATAGTCTTCGTCTCACCTGTTTCCTCTCCTGACATAGGCCTTTCAGTGGTTTTAACTGACTTTTGAATCAAACCACACATCTTTTGATATGCCTCTCTGACTCATTCATAAAGATCCTGTTTTTCAGAGCGAGGTCCCGCCCCGGGGCAAGCGACTTACACTGAGCCAGTCACTGTCTGGAGTATTATACAGTGGGCTGAATGCCAAATGCAAGGAAGAACAATCTCAGCTCTTGTAAAATTCGTATTCCCATTTGTTCTTATGAAGTGCTCACTTGGGGGCACAATGTTTCTTCTAAAGATTCCATTGATCAAATGAATAAAATCTTGTGGTGATTTTATGTGAAGCCGCCGTATTTGAGGAAAACTTTTCATTCCTTACTTTTAATCCTTAGAAAACATTTACCAAAAGTTCTTGAATCCTTTAAACAGTTCTGAGTTTAATTTTCTAAAGCAAGTTTAAAAGGAAATGCATAAAAAAATACACACCCAAATCTATATACCGGTAGCTAATCTGATGATGGTGTTAGAGTGATGGACTGAGGCCAAGTCACAGTGCTATGGTAGACAACGGAAAGGAAAACACCCATTTCAGTCAAAACTTACCATAGACTTTTTTCTTGAATGACTGTTGAGGTGCTGTAGGAGGAAAAAGAAGACAGCTGAAGTGCACAGTGTGAAGCCACCTTTACAGACCCAGACCAAACTGCTGCAGATAATTTAAATGGACTTTGTATGTTTGAAGAAATGTTTTATTAATTTGATGCCAACTGCACTGAAGCAGTTCACTTTGGAATCTGGATGATTTCCTGGACTCATAAACTTGTTTGAGGTTAATACTGTGGATATGAGTCACCACAGTCGGTCTCGTTTAAACCCCAGAATCAACATAAAATGAGACTTTTTAGGAAAGTTTCAATGTGACAACAAAAGAACCAGAATGAGGCTGTCCTGTGTCCAATGTTCTCACAGGTATTAACAACACTTCTGGGAAAATGAATGGGATATGTTCTACACCNTGGGGCTCATCTAGGTGTGCCTACAACTCCTACTCCAGCATCCCCTAAGTCTCCAGTAATCGAAGAAACCCCTATTGGGTCAATAAAGGACAAAGTCAAGGCTTTACAACAAAAAGTAGAGGCTGAACAAAAGAGCAAAAAGCTCATAGGAAGCAAGCCTTCACAGTTATCTGTTATGAGTAAAACATCACCAAAAGCCAAAGAAAGCCCTTCTAAGTCAAAACAGATCCCCCCTAAATCCCCTAAACCTGAATCTGAAAAACTTGAAGAAACTATGTCTGTTAAAGAGCTGATGCAAGCATTCCAAACAGGGCTGGACCCTTCAAAAAGAAAGTCTGGGTTATTTGAGCTCAAAACAACTTCAATATCAGAGAAAAACACCCAATCTGAAACAATTCAGTCAATGTCCATGAATAAAGCAATAACCTCACAGATCTCACAAGTGCAAGAAGTATCATTGGATTCCAAACCTTGCAAAAAAGAGAGCGCTTCACAAGACAAAGAAAAAGAAATTCAGTCAGCTGCTCACTCAACGCTAACCGAAACTATAGACTTTGGAAAAAGTGGCCTTGATGATGGCTCTGATGGCAGTAAACATGAGGGTATGGCAGACTCGCTAAGTGCCAGTTCTGGAAATAGAACACCTCACCTGAGTTCAGAGGACAGTTACAAACATGAAGGGCTAGCCACTCCAGGCTCAAGCCCTGAAAGCCTGTCTGGTCAGCAAACAGATACAGCTTTGGCATCAGCTCCCATCAAAGGGACAGAGAAATCTGGAGACTCGGGTATAGGGACCTCGGGTGACCAGCTGTCTGAAGACCTGCCCCTTCTTGTCTCTTCCAGTGAGGCTGCAGAAGACCACGCAACAAGTGAGTCCATGTCTGTTAGGAGGAGTGAGTCTAAGCCATCCAAACCTCGAAAGCTTACAAAGAGAGTTTCAGAGACTATAGAAACATTTCTCAGTGATGACGATAGCCCTGATCATCAGTTAGTATTGTCCTTAGTTGGTTCTCCAGCCTCTAGATCTCCATCTCAACATCATGAAAACTTTGACCCCTCATTGAAACAGGAAGCAGAAGCTCTCAGCCCATTAGCTGACGATTCTCTGACAATAAGCCACAGAGACTCTCTTGAAGATAGTCCTATTTTGGAAGATAATTCTCTCCACAAGTCCCCTGATTCTATTGAACCCAGTCCTACCAGGGAATCTCCCCTTCATGATTCTCTGGAGAGCAGTCCTGTAGAACAAAAAAGCCACCCATTCTTCCATCCTGCAGTACTAGATCCTAGTAGATCCTGTAGCCACCCAGAACCCTCTAAAGCCACAGACTTCACCCAAGATGCTTTGCGTGGTAGGCTGCTTCGAGACCATGAGGGTAGTGCTGATGATGACAGTTGTGAGCAGACATCACAGATGACAAGTTCTGGTAAGAGTCCCCTCTCCCCTGATACGCCTAGCTCTGAAGAGGTAAGTTATGAGGTAAACCCTAAACCCCCTGACCATACATTATTATGTGTATTGTCCAAAACGGTTGTTATCCCTGAAGACCCAGAAGAAGAGGATACCACAGACAGCTTTGAAACTAAGAGAAAGATCACTCCAGAAGAGGAAATGTTTAAGATTGCTGCTAAAATAAAAACATTTGATGAAATGGAACAAGAAGGGAAGACAAATAAAAAGTCTAAAAAACATTTGTTTCCCTCAGCCGATGACAAAATAGGGGATAATAGTTGTAAACCACTCAAGCCCAACAATGAGGAGCTTTGGCAAAGGAACTCGTTTACAGCCGCCCGGGCTCCAACAGGGCACGGATGGGGGTTCATAGAACGGAACCTCATATGATTTGGAATTTTGGCCCTGAAACAGCGTCTGGACTTGGAAGGCTGCAGTGAGAAAGAACACTGTGGTCTGGATTGGAATAAACAAAAAGACTATCTAATCTGGCCAGAAAGTTCATTCTCAATAGTCCAGGTATCAAATCCGCTCATTCTCAATCAGTTCATCTGGACAATTTCTTTTTAGTAGTGGGGTAGCTGCCAAGTGGTGGGGTAGCTTCAGTTTGCTTTGGACTGCTCTGACTGACGAAGCCCTCTGGAGTGAGGGTGAAACGTTTCTACTAAAAAGAAATTGTCCAGATGAACTGATTGAGAATGAGCGGACTATCTAATCTGGTTTCTGCACACGTCCTTGAAAAGAGGCCTGTTTGGAAACTATTCTCCTGGAGCGTAGAGCTGAAGTGCCCTTGCTGACCTCCCCCCCAGAGATTTCTGTGCGTGCCTCGGATAACGCCCAGCTGAATAACTGCTGAACTGTGTTCTCTGAAGTTACTCGCAGACTCTATATCTCCTTGCATGTCGTCAAAACTGCAACAATGTCTCGTGTGGTTGTGCTTATGCTGATAGAGTTTTTGGGACTTTATCATGGAGTGTCCTCAGGCAATCTTTTGATAGATTCTTTTTTTGAATATCACAAATGATACCTACTGTGTTTTTCCTTTTTCCATATCTGTTTTGCTCTTCATCCAGGACGGATGAGAGATGGCCGCGCTGATGAACATGCATGTGTTTTGAATTGCAGCAGCTTAACATTCTCTGCCCTCCTCTGGATGACTGTGTTTACATTATCACGTTGTATTGGTTTACTGGTGCAATGTTAATAAAAAATCTCTTATCTCTCTCTTATCTCTTATAAGCATTTATCGCTGCCAGGTCAAGCATGTTGTAGAACACGGCAATGGGCTGCACCATATATACACTTGCAATCTGGTCCATTATGTCAGTTGACCTCAGGTCATGTAACCTGTGTCGGTCCGTCAGTTTACCTCAGGTCATGTGACCTGTGTCGGTCCGTCAGTTGACTTCATGTCGTGTGACCTATGTCGTTTTGTCAGTTGACCTCAGGTCATGTGACCTGTGTTGGTCCGTCACTTGACCTCAGGTCATGTGACCTGTGTCGGTCCGTCAGTTGACCTCAGGTCATGTGACCTATGTCGGTCCATCAGTTGACCTCAGGTCATGTGACCTGTGTCGGTCCGTCAGTTGACTTCATGTCGTGTGACCTGTGTCGTTTTGTCAGTTGACCTCAGGTCATGTGACCTGTGTTGGTCCGTCACTTGACCTCAGGTCATGTGACCTGTGTCGGTCCGTCAGTTGACCTCAGGTCATGTGACCTGTGTCGGTCCGTCAGTTGACCTCATGTCGTGTGACCTGTGTCGGTCCGTCAGTTGACCTCAGGTCATGTGACCTGTGTCGGTCCGTCAGTTGACTTCATGTCATGTGACCTGTGTCGTTGTGTCAGTTGACCTCAGGTCATGTGACCTGTGTTGGTACGTCAGTTGACCTCATGCCGTGTGACCTGTGTCGGTCCATCAGTTGACTTCATGTCATGTGACCTGTGTCGTTGTGTCAGTTGACCTCAGGTCATGTGACCTGTGTTGGTACGTCAGTTGACCTCATGCCGTGTGACCTATGTCGGTCCGTCAGTTGACCTCAGGTCATGTGACCTATGTCGGTCCATCAGTTGACCTCAGGTCATGTGACCTGTGTCGGTCCATCAGTTTACTTCATGTCGTATGACCTGTGTCGTTTTGTCAGTTGACCTCAGGTCATGTGACCTGTGTCTGTCCGTCAGTTGACCTCATGCCATGTGACCTATGTCGGTACGTCAATTGACCTCATGTTGTGTGACCTATGTCGTTTTGTCAGTTGACCTCAGGTCATGTGACCTGTGTCGGTCCGTCACTTGACCTCATGTCATGTGACCTGTGTCGGTCCGTCAGTTGACTTCATGTCGTGTGACCTGTGTTGGTCCGTCACTTGACCTCAGGTCATGTGACCTGTGTCGGTCCGTCAGTTGACCTCATGTCGTGTGACCTGTGTCGGTCCATCAGTTGACTTCATGTCGTGTGACCTATGTCGGTCCGTCAGTTGACCTCAGGTCATGTGACCTGTGTTGGTCCGTCAGTTGACCTCAGGTCATGTGACCTGTATCGGTCCGTCAGTTGACCTCTTGTCGTGTGACCTATGTCGGCCCGTCAGTTGACTTCATGTCATGTGACCTATGTCGGTCCGTCAGGTGACGGGACAACAATAGGTCAAGCATGTTGTAGAACACAGCAATGGGCCACCTGCATGTGCGGCACGCACCGTATATACATGTGCCAAGGACAAGGAGAGAGACAGTACTTGTAAGCAAAATAATTTATTTGACAGAACATCAGGGTTACAGGATAATCAGCACAGCAGAATAAGACAATTTTATGCATAAAATTGTTCTGGAGCAGACAAAGCTTTCCGTTCAGTGGATGTCCCAAAATGTTCAACTGTGAGATAACTTCAGGGTCTGTTATGTGTGAATTCAGGTCAGGGCCTCTCTTCTGACTAAGGGGGGAAGTGCAAGCAGAGTCTTACTTACCTGGTGGGAACATTGGAATGCAGTCTGGTGTGGTGGGGGTGTCTGAGTTGTGTGCACACATATTTATAACAAAAGGCAGTTAATGGCCCTCTAATAGTTGAAGAGAAGGAGGGGGTTTGTCCTCAGGATCTTGAAAATTCAGTCATTCTAATGCTAAACTTGAACTTGTAGGCAAGATATAACTTGATAGGAAATGTTGGTTCACCCGAAGATGAATCATTTAATGATAGAATCGTTAAATTACAACAACATTTCGTGAGAATTGGTTCTTGATCAATTTCTTATACCCAAAGCTGGGCACCAGACCGCTAGAAAGCGCTAATGCGCTAATCCGCTTACAGCGGACCTAAACAATAATTCAGCGTTACAACGGTTTGACTAACTTTTATAATTCATAAGCAGATTTGCGCTATTTTTATTTAAAATGTAGTACCGTTAATAACTAATTATCTATCAGTAAAAACGAAAAAACTTATTTACTGGCCCGGACGACTGCTAACAGACCATATCCTGTCAGCGCCGGATGTGGTCCGTGACAAAAAAGCGTCCCCTCAGTCTCTTTGCTAGAGCGAGCGCTCTCAGTTAGCAGCCAGTGTGTTACTCTGCAGCCTTATTGCTTGTTTTCGAAGAGTCAGACGAAGAGTTTTTAACATGGAGGGTGAACTTATGGATGTTTCTCAGCGGCCTACGCGACGCGTCTGGATTTTAAAAAGTATTTCGCCATTTGCCCTCTTCAAAATGGCGGCCGCGACGGCCACAGAAGATAAGGACTTTCCATGAAAACACGGTAAAAACAATTATTTCTTTGCTGAGAAAAAATATATTTCTTAGCTGACTTTATAGCACAAGGTTTTTCTGAGCTTAACTGGTTCAAATGGTCAAATCTGCTGGATTAAAAAAAGTATTTAGCCATTTGCGGCCGCCATTTTGAAGAGGGTAAATTGCGAAATACTTTTTTAAATCCAGCAGATTTGACCATTTGAACCGGTTAAGCTCAGAAAAACCTTGTGCTATAAAGTCAGTGACTTTATAGCACAAGGTTTTTCTGAGCTTAACCGGTTCAAATGGTCAAATCTGCTGGATTTAAAAAAGTATTTCGCCATTTGCCCTGTTCAAAATGGCGGTTAGCGTGTTAGCATTAGCGTTTGCTAGCATTGGTAATACATAAGTGCTTTTGAAATTGCGGACCTAAATAAATCAATAAGTGCTTTAGAAATAGCGGAACTAATTTTTGGATTAGCGCGGCCCAGCATTGCTTATACCTTAACTATCGACAGATTTAAATTTTGAACAACAGACAAGTAAAAGATGACATTACTTCTTCTGCAGGTACTCTTAACTTAGTTTGTTGCTGACAACAGATATAAAGTTTAAAGTGAAGTTTTTTAGCATAAGGAGGAGGAAAGGTGGAAAAGAGGGGGTGAACTATCTTGAATGTTTATAACCAGAACATGACACGTTCTCCGCGCGGTCTCCAGCTGGACGTATCCGTGTGTAAACAATCAGCGACTTTACCTTTGACGGTCTGCAACGAGCGATCAGATCCTTGAAGTCCGATGAGGTCAGTCAGTTTACCTTGCAGCTTCTCACGTCCGCCTTTGGCCCACTGAAGTAATGGCAGTCTGGTTGATTTTCAGAATAAAGGATTCCTTGAAAGAACCTCATTCAGATAGAACTTAAGAGTTCAAGTGAGTTTACAGCAGTCTTGCTATCAACTCGGCTGTTGAACTGGACCGTTGACGCTTGGTCCAAGTTCTCAGCTTAAAAGAGAAAGTCAATTCATGTCAACTTCCTCCCAACAACTGAACTGAGAAGTAAGATTTCAATGGCCAAGAAGGCTCACCAGCGTCTCTACTTTCTCCGCAAGCTGAAAAGGGCTGGAGCTTCAACCCCCATCATGTGCACCTTCTACAGAGGTGCCATAGAAAGTGTCCTGACCAGCTGCATCACTGTGTGGTTTGGTGCATGTACTGCATCCTGCCGCAAGAGCCTCCAGCGCATCGTGAGAGCAGCTGAGAAGATCGTCGGCACCTCCTTCCCCTCACTGCAGGACTTACACAGCAACCGCCTCACTCGGAAAGCCCTCTGCATGGCAGGTGATCCCACACACCCACTACACAGCTGCTTCAGACTGCTGCCATCAGGGAGGAGACTGAGAAGTCTCCAGGCTCGAACCAGCAGACTGAGAGACAGCTCTGTTCATCAGGCAGTCAGGATGCTAAACACTCTGCCTGCTCTGCCTCCCCTCCCATTTGAACTGCCTTAACACAAAAAACTTTCTCACACATTACCACACAACACAAAGATTTTAACACTGGACTCTGTGTCATCAAACGGGTTATTCACTAAACTCTCGGTCATGTGCTCATTCAGTTTGCACTACTTCTCATATTTGCACTAATGTTTGTATTACATCACTGCCTATAGTCATACTACTGTTTACATTCACTGTTTACATACTACTGTTTACATTCAATGTTTACATTTATTAATACTGTTTACATTTATTACTACTGTTTACATTTATTACTACTGTTTACATTTATTACTACTGTTTACATTTACACTACTTTTATATCTACACCACTGCTGATACATATACAGTATTCTCTGACTAGCCTTATTTAAGGATGCCCAATGTGCCTTACTGCATATGCCACTTTTGCCTCTATACCAACATCAACTACTACCTCATACATATACTGTGTACATTAACTCATATGCTGCTTTGCCACTCTTTGCAAATGTCAATGCTAGAACCTTCAGTTTATTTTATAGATATACTTTTTATATTTTTTATACTACTATGCAAAAACTCAGGACAGTATTACACTTTTATTATTTCATTTTATGCTTATGTTCATTAAATGTTTAGTGTTTTAGTGTTGGTGTAAATTTTCATACTTTTATACTACTATGCAAAAACTCAGGACAGTGTTACACTTTTACTATTTTATGCTTATGTTTATTAAATGTTTTAGTGTTTTAGTGTTTAAATGGTTACTGTTGCACCGAGGGACTGAGAGAAACGCAATTTCAATCCTGTGTATGTCCTGTACATATTGGAGTTTGACCGTTACTTAGTACAGGTAGTCCCCGACTTACGAGCGAGTTCCGTCACTAGGGGGCGCTCGTAAGTCAAAAATTCGTAAGTAGGAACACATAGTAAAAAAAAAAATTTTTTTTTTTTTTTAATAAATGAATACATGTACAGTACTGGACAGTCACCAAGCACTTAGCCTATCCTAACACAGTTTTTAAAGATGAAGGAATAAGTTGAATTGTCTCCCTTTCACATAAAGGGAGCAAGCTCCCTATGGAGCCTGCAGGGAGGAGGGAGACAATTCAACTGATTCCTTCATCTTTAAAAACTGTGTTAGGATAGGCTAAGTGCTTGGTGACTGTACAGTACTGTACATTTATCTATTTATTAAAAATATACAGTATATACAGTATTTTTATTTTTTATTGTTTTTTATTTATTAATAGATAAATGTACAGTACTGTACAGTCACCAAGCACTTAGCCTATCCTAACACAGTTTTTAAAGATGAAGGAATCAGTTGAATTGTCTCCCTCCTCCCTGCAGGCTCCATAGGGAGCTTGCTCCCTTTATGTGAAAGGGAGACAATTCAACTTATTCCTTCATCTTTAAAAACTGTGTTAGGATAGACTAAGTGCTTGGTGACTGTCCAGTACTGTACATGTATTCATTTATAAAAAAAATAAAAAAAAAAAAAAAAAAAAAAATTTTTTTTTTTTTTTTTTAATGAGATGCATGCTCGTAAGTCCGGGACCTCGTAAGTCAGAGCGCTCGTAAGTCGGGGACTACCTGTAACGCGTTACAGTAATGACATTACATTTTTCAGTAACGTAGTAGTGTAACGCACTACTTTGAAAATGCCTGTAATATATTACAGTTACTAACAAAACCTTACATTCGTTACTTGCGTTACAATCAGGACCTTTCGGAGAATAGTTTTATTTATTTATTTTATTTACCTTTCGGAGAATAGTTGTGGTACGAGGACGACGGAGCGGACCATAGACATTATATATAGATATCTATGGAGCAGACTGTCACGTGGGGAAAACAAAGACGTACGCGATGACGTCGGAACGTCATACGTCAACGTACATAGACATATAAAGGTACATAGACATACGGCCTCTGTCACTAGCCTCGCGAGAACTGCCACCTGCAGTAAGCCTCGGTGGCAGTTCTCGCGATGTTGGGGCTGGCGCGGTCGAGAACAAACCCGGAAAAACACAGAGATGGATGTAACGAGAGAGGACGCGTCCCTGCCAAAAAAGTTAAGACTTCGTGTAAATATGTTGAAAAATGGGACAGCGAATTTACTTTCCTAAAGTTTATTACGCGTTTTTTAAGATTTGTAACCGCGACTTTAGTGTCTCTCTCTCATGGGGGAAGGAACGATGTCCGTCAGCATGAAAAATCCGTCAAGCACAAAGGTAAGCCTGTCAGATTGTGATCACATAACTGGTTTGAAAGAGGCTGATAGGTAGTTATTTTAGATTTCTTGTAAACCTGTCTGTTCTGTTTTATTTTTTTTAAACAGAAGTTTTACATTTTGATATTGTCATTTACATATGCATTGTGCTTGTTATGTAGCACTGCTGTTTTACTTTTTCATCAACAATGAGTGTCAAAAAGATCTCTAATATCATTATTGAAAGATAAAAATTGATACAGGTTAAATCTCAGTTATTAGAGTAATCCAAAAGTAATGTAACTAAGTTACTTTCAGAACTGAGTAAGTAATGTAATATGTTACTTTTTTAAAAAGTAACTAGTAATGTGTAACTAATTACTTATTTTGGGTAACTACCCCAACACTGGTCCTGTACATATTGCAGTTCTGACAATAAAGTTGACTTTGACTTTGAAGATGTGAAGGTTTTAACTGAGACGTGACCCAGAAAACGTGTTCTTTTCTGATTGGCCGAATGGCATCAGAAGATGATGTGAGGATAACATCAACACGTTGAAAGGGGGTCAAAAGATTAGTTTGTCAGAAAGATAAAGTGTTAGTTTCAGATGTCAGCATTTTATGATAAAACTGATTCCTTTGCCTTAACACTTTAAGCAAAATACTGTTGGTTTGATTAAAAAAAACATAATTAAGCATCACATATGGGACCTATTAATGATAAAAGCAAAAACAGATATTATCCATCTTGATTTTTAAATAGGGCAAACACAAAGAGTCTCTGTAGATTGTCCTGAGCTCAAATTAAAATGAGATAAACAGTGTCACTGAATCTTCACTGCAGGTTTGAGAAGAGAGATCCTTCATGAATAACATTTTGAAATAACATTAGCTATTCAACATGAGTTAAAGACCGTGTAAAGTGAATTTCAACATTTTCTTAAATAAACATTATACATGTGATAATTGTAATCTTGTAAATGAGTAAAAAGTCTCAAAATTGTAGCTCAATTAATTTTGGAGTTATAGATGAAACTGTGTATAAAGACATGTTTGTTTCAGGATTTTTTAGGCGTGGTTTAAACGTGACCGCGTTTCGTCACGCGGTCTTCATTAGTATAGCCCCACCCCCTGCTGCTCCAGCCATATAAATTGTTCTTCGCATGGGTGGAGCCGTTCACTCGCGAATCGCAGATAGCATCAGATAGCAATAGCATGGATATTTTGTTCATCGTTAGCTAGCTAATCAATTATGCCTCGTTCCTGCATCTTCCCTGGATGTCGCAATGGTCAGGGCACCCACATTGAGACGCAGGAGGGAGTCAGAACAAACCCAGGCTGCTGCTGGAGTGAGCTGCCACCTGCAGCTCCGCGCCGCGCGTGCGTGTGTTTGTGTGTGTGTGTGCGTTGAGCTCCTGCCACGCGCGCCGTGAAACGCAGTGACTCGCTGACACAGATGAGATAACTTAGTTATCAACGTGATTACTCTTTATTTTAATCACCAACACAGACCCCGCATGCGATGTGACCGGGTCGGACCGGGTGCAGCCGCTCATCTTCTAAAATAGCGCTTATTATTAAACACATAACAGTGGAGTTATGAAGTATCTTTGTGTCCTCAACTTTAAAAACAAAAACAGAGTTGTTAGTGCACTAAAAACAGCGTAACTCTTGGAAAAAGGAGCTACTGGCAGCCAGAACTTAGATAAAAACGGAGCAGGTGGATCTCTGCTGTCTGCCTCGCTCAGCTCAGCAGTACTGCGCTGAAACCACTCCCATGCACTGACACGCCCCCACAGTTTCAGACCAAGGGAAAATAATGTATTTTCATGATTTTTGACACTTAATTTTATAAGGAAAACAATGTTTTTAATCAGTCAGATTTATATGGGTGATTAATAACACATATTTATGCCATGTGACAAACTAAAAACACACATTTAATTTCACTTTACACGGTCTTTAAACAGTTTTAATTAAACAGTCTTTGACTATCAAACATTGGATTCAGTAATGCTTATGCAAGTAACAAGGTTATTCATTTGATGACATTTGAATTAACAAAATTAAAGGAAGTCTCTAGGTGACTTATTTGTGTTTTGATTCAAATTAAAGTAATAAAAGTGTTATTGTCCCTTCAGGAGTTAACTCCCAGAAAAGGTCACTGAGAGCGATTAGAGACCACGGTGTGTCCATTACAGATGTGTGATTCATTTTCATAGGTATGTGGATCATCATCGCTGTCTGAGTCACTCAGAGGAGTCATGTTGGAGAGGTTTCTTTTCAAAGTCTTTTGTTTCTTTTAGCTTTGGGCTTCCTACTCGAGCGCCAGTGAGTTGTGGTCACTCGATCTTTGCGGAGCTCCATATATAGTGAAGAGGGGTGTGGCAATCCAGGTTGCAATCCTTTCCACACTCACTTCCACTGACACACCAGCCATTCGATAGGTTCAGGCTGGGGTCCTTCCAGGTTCCATTTCTGTTGGAAATTGGGTCCCCATGTTATTTTCAATTGTGCTTTATATAGTGCTTCAAAATATTGTTCTGCTGTGGGACCCCCTTCTGCCAGGGATTCTATTAAAACTATCATGTGTCTCGTCCTCTGAATCCGAGTCATCATAAAGCGGGCCTCTGTCCCAGGACCAGCATGTTTCGAAGATTTTTGCAGATTTTATATTATCTCTCCCTTTCCAGATATGATCTGGACACCTCATGATTTGATTTAATATTTTTCTACCTTCTCTCCTGCGATGAGATCCATTGATGATCCTAGCGCCCCCTTGTTCAGCTTTTAGTTGTCCATTTCTTTGTTTGTGTGCTTCCATTTCCTTAGAAATGTCTTGCTGGCCCAAGCGTTCAGCACACTTCGCTTTTTCTCTGTTTTACTAGGTTGGGACTTTTCTGTGTCGTCTTTATTGTCTTCGATCAGGTGTATCGTAGCTCCCCCTGAGTACACTTCCGTGTATGGTGCCACGACCATCTGTACCGAGACTCTAATCTGCTGGGTGGAGTCAGGTCTTATGGGTGTGTCTACCCTTTGTGCAGCTGTTCCGGGAATCTGCAGCACTCCGTGTCGTTCCGTGTCTTCTGGGGTTACCAAATATTCAGCGATCTTTTGCTTTGGCTTTGCCTTTTCCACTGCCCATCTATCCAAGCTGGTGGTGTAATAGTACAGATTTGAACGCTTGGCTCCAGCCTCACAAGGGACTGGAGGCAGGTCCACCATTGGGATTTTTCGGTTCAGAATTACTTCTGCAATCAATTGAGCCCATGTCATCAGTTCCCAGCGGCTTTTCCAACCTCCTTCTCGGGCCTCACTGTCCACAGCGTCAGGCAGCTGGGCTGACTCAAGGTCGTCTGTGTCCTTTGGGTCACGGTACACCCTAAAGACCAGTGCTGGGCAACGCTAATCCAAAAATTTGTTCCGCTATTTCTAAAGCACTAATTAATTTATTTAGGTCCGCAATTTCAAAAGCACTAATGTCTTGTGAAAATTAGGGGAAGCTAAATTCTAAACCGCTAATTCTAAAATAAAACACCATCAGACAAGAAGCAAGTTTTAAGTTGTTTGTATTGTATAGACTTAGGAAGGTATTTATAATAATATTGTTTGTAATAATAATCATTTTCTTTGAGTATAACCAATAGACAGGAAGGTATTTATAATAATATTGTTTGTAATAATAATCATTTTCTTTGAGTATAACCAATAGACAAAATACACACAACAAAACAGACCCTGATTACACCCAAGAGTTCTTTTTTTTTCTATTTTAAATCAGTTCTTGAATCCCGGATGATTAAAGGTCCATCAATCAATAATCTGGTAGTTTGTAGTTCATGATCCAGGGTAATATGTCCAGAAAAAAACAAATAGTTTGGTGCAATTTAAGTCCTACTGCACAGCTGCGGGGATCCGGTTGCTTGCCATCCTGGGTGGGAACAGGGGGTGAAAAACCCCCTGACCTAAACAAGGTCATAAACAAAACAAAAATTAGCATTACTTTATACACAGGACTAAACTGTTATCAAAATTTCTATAGGCAGTCAACAGATTTAATGAAAAGTAACTAAAATGATCCTAAAAGGATGAAATTACAAAAATCAAAGGATTTATTTAATACTTTACGTATATATATTCTATTCGGCCACAAAATTAACAAAAAGAGAATGATCTTTTAATCACTAAGACCACTTTTAAATCTCAAATACATATTCGTGTCGCCACCGCATTTCTATTTCATAAAAGGAACCCAAATACATAAAACAAACGACTCACCGTCGAGTGGTCGACACAAAACACACAATACAATTGAAGCAAACATGAGGGTAACCACCATATTGTGTCTTTAAACACATACGGTGCCACCCAGATGTAAAGGATTTTATGAGGTCAATATTAATACTAACCTCTTTATCCTTAATTAATTACTTATTCAGATTGAATAGTAATTTCACGGATTATTTTCTTTTTCAGTTACCCAATATTTCTGTGATCTTTATGATGGATAAATAAATAAAGCCATTAAGTAACAATGGAAACGTTAACTTAGTTTGGTATGTCAAAGACACTACCATTTATTTAAAATAAATCAACTAAATTAACACCATTACTCTTGATTGACATGATTTCACTTGACATGATTTCACTTTCTTGCAATTTAACACGTCAGCACATTTAAATTGCAACACAACAGACATAAATACAGGTTGTCAATATACTTAGTCTGTGGCTCTTTTGTTTAAATATAGTTACCAGATAGATTGAGAGGGATAAGGAAATAGGTGGAGAGGTTAAGAGAGGAAGTTATTTATCTTGAGTTTAACCAGAAATGACACTCCTCCGTACGAGAACCAGCTCGACTTCACAGCACGATCCAAGAAACATCCGCAACTCTGTACCTGTTGACGTTCAGTCTCGGTTGGTAGTTGCAGGAGCAGTCTGAACCTCACAGGTTCTGGGCCTATGAAGTCCGGTGTACCTCGGTGTGTTCATGGATTCACGTGTCGTGACGCCTGCCTTCTTCGTCAAAGATAGTAGCAGCTTCTGGGTTAGTTTCAAAATAAAGCTTTCCTCAAGAAAGTCATAGAGAGCTTTTGCTCGGTGAACTGGATGGAGACGTCCATCAGTTCCACTGATAAGTTGGTCTTTTGCTCTTGACCAAACTTAAATCAGTTGACAAGGCAGAGAGCTTCCAGGTCTCTGTCCATTCAAACTCTGAAGAGAAAGTTCACATCTCTCCTTCCTCACAGGAACTCACTGTTTTAGCAAAACTTAGAACCCTTAGTAGAAGATCTGAGATGAGAGGAGTTGTCACTTTCCCATTGGTCCAAAAGAACCAGTCGAGCAGTTCACTTGTTATCACGATTCAAGGTGAAATTCAGAACAGAGTGAAAATGTTTTGGAAAAGACAGAGTACTGGAGTCATTCTTTTGAAAACAACGGATTAACTGTCTTCTGCCTTTCTAAACAAAACGGCCGGCTCTCTTTGACCTGAGCCTTCAACTTTCACACAGCAATGGACACAGTGATGTTTCACATTACAGAATAACACAGCATAAAAACATATGTGATCATAAGACATAATGTTATTCTTTTGATTACATTAGGGTAAAATTAAAGAAGCCAATAGTCTCTTTTGGTGACTATGTTCTCAGATTACAACTAATGGAATAATTTGTAGTAAATGTCTTGCTTTACTGAGAGGTCAGTAAAGGTCATCTCTGGAACTGTTCAAGTATCAGAGCGGGCACGGTCATGCCCACTACATCTCCCCCCTTTTGGAAGTCATTGCCAGTCCTTCGGGATAAGGTCCGGAAACCTTGAACTGTCTCTGATCTTGAAGTAATCCAGCAAGTGGAAAAGAAAAATCAAAAATTATAATCCCATAAAGTTTTTGGAACTTCCGTACTGTTCGTAGGTAATCCCATTGCGGTAAGCTTTTAATCCTTTGGAAAACAAAGTCTTATAATCCACAGCGGTAATTCCACAGCAGTAATTCCACAACGATAATTCCATATCGATTAGAGTTGTTGATTTTGTCAGCAACAATTGTTTTTATAATCAGCATGTAGAGGGGATCCCTCGATTGATGCAGAGGAGGCGACCCTTGGATGAAGGTTGAAGACCAAGCGTTGGAGCTGCAGGTCCCCACATCGAAGGTTGTTGGCTGGTTGGCTTCCAGTCAGTGCCACTCTGGTTCTATGTGTCATGCAATTATGTGTTTTTTTAGGTGGGCTTATGATTGGGATTTTACATTAGCCTTACCTATATGCACCTGGTATGTAAGCTATCATGATTTAGATCCATACCATACCATACCATTTTATTTATAAAGCACTTTAAACAGGAACAAGTCCACACCAAAGTGCTGGACAAACAAACACGCAACAGGCAACACAGACAATGAAGTACAACACGAAAAACATAAAAACATTGCAGATCATAAATCAAACGATCAGCTACAATTACCAATTAAGGGGTGGATCAATGCTGTAAAAATCAGATATAGGGATCTATACCTATAGAATTTTGGAGGGCTTCTGTAACGAAGGCCTCTAATTCCAAACTATTCCTCCATTCATTACTTAGTTTAGGTTAAACTAAAATAGAAAAATGAAATATAGTTTGATCTAAATGTCTGTTGTCTTTTAGACGAACGACGTAGGATTTGGTATTCCTAATAAATTTTGAAGTCTATGGCGAGACTCATCAAAATGAATAGATAATCTAGAATAGAAACGATCGAATCGGTTCAATTTAGAAATTGTGAGACCAGTGTAGTTTATGGTACCTTGAGTAGCTTTAAACTACATTGACTCTTCGACGATTGAGATTTAACAAAACGAACTGCATGTTGGCATAGTTAAATCCATATCATTCATTAACCAATGTTAATACAAAACCTTTTTGGCTGGGAGTGTTCAGAACCAAAACAATATCTCAACTAATGACAACAGTAATGACTAAACAACAAGGAAACAACGTTTCACTGCTTCGACACACTCTTGTCGTCAGATTCCAAAGTGCAACACACAAGAAAAACAGGTCTCAACTTTATGACCGAGGTCAAATTAAATCTCGTGGATTTAAACGGTTGTTAAGGTTAGTTTTTGTTGTGGGTTTTAGGCTTAGCGTTTCTAAGTTCAAATTGGACAATGCGACTTATAGGGTGGGAAATATGGTAGTTTAAACCTGATTAGTTTATTTACTAACTTGTGTTTGGACGACCTTATTATCCCATGAAGTCGGTGAGTTTGTGAGATCTTTGTCTTTTGTGGAGTCATTGAACGCCTTGTAAGGTTTGATCTGATTTCGATGTACCCATTTAGCAATTGGCTCTTTGCGGCCTTTGCTGATTTTGATTTCGTAGACGACTGAGGACACTTTGTCTGTTATCAGATGAGGTCCAGTCCACCTGGGCATTAGTTTGCGGGCGAGAGTTCCGGTCTCGGACCCTCCTTTCCCGGTTGCTGGGGCGAACGTATAGTACCAGACTCTGTCTCCCACTTGGAGTTCATTGTGAGAGGCCTTCTGGTCATAGTACGCCTTACGTCCTTCAGCGGATCTTTCCAGGTTTTTCTGGGCGAAAGCAAAAGTGTTTCTGAGGTGTACATTCAAATCTTTGTCTTTGGCATGGCCTAACATCACCCCCCTTTGGTCATGGGGGACCACGAACACATGGGCACAAGTTAGGATGCCACCGTTTAGTTTAAGCTGTTCGCGCAGCCGAGAGAAGACAGTACACAGGAACCTTTTAGGTTTCGGCCAACGTATCTTCCTACGCTACGTTTACCTCTTTCCGTGTAATTCAGGTGTGTCACAACCGTCGGCGCAGTCGCAGGTGTGTCTGATTGTACAGACTGCGACGGGTCACTGTCGTTGTGTGTGTCTTCCCACTTCTTGACTGAAGAGGGGCTCTTTGAGTCTGTAAAAACTGTCATTTCTGATTAGTTCTAGACTCAAATGTTCCTGAACCAAGGTTTCATCGAAAGCTTGGCTGACAGCCGATTTACCTGTCCCAGGGGACAGTACAGCAACCTCGGCGTGGGGTCCTTGGATCTCCACACCTTTCACTACCTGTGGTAGGTTTTGTTCAGTGAGGGCTGATTGTTTCAGCTCGCAGAAGAGGTTCTCTTGTTGGGCTAGAGTTTGGTCCAACTTTTGGGTCTCTTCTGTCTCACTTGTAGTTGAAGGTTCACTTACCGGGCTCTCGTCCTCGGATGAGCAGTCCCTTGTGTCCTCTGTGGTACCTGCGGTTAGGCAGTCTGTATCACAACTAGGAGGCACTTTTATTGGCAGGGGTTTTCTCACTGTTGCCCACATTGTCTGTTGACCATAATCCATAATCGCGCCAAAACGGTTTATAAAGTCTTGGCCAACCAAAAATGGGAATGAGTCAAGTTTAGACACGTACACCGGGTGGTGTAGTGTCATTTTGCCAATCTGCATGTGAACCATAGCTATAGCTGTTAGGGTTGTTCTCGTCTCTGCGAGACCCTGCAGTTCAATAGCACATTTCTCAAAGGGTATTTGCCTGTCAACACCGTTAGCGGCGGTCCTCAGCTCCTTGAACAGTTTGGCCGACATAATGGTTATATCAGCACTGCCGTCCAGGAGGGTTTCACGCTCAAGGACACCTTCCAGTGTGATAGGCAGGTAGGCTTTCTTAGCCACCGTTTTTTGTATAAAGTTACACAGAAACCTCACAGGTTTTGGCCCACGTTTCTGTTCACGTGTAACTCTGGCTGTGTACTCATGTTCATTGTCAGTACAGGTAACCCCCCACTTACGACTCCATCGACCTACGAACAACGGGACCTACGAACATATCATATTTAATAAAAATATGAAATTACTGTATTAAAAAAAAAATTTTTTTTTTTTTTTTTGTGTTTAAATGTTCTTAATTTCATGTGTACATCACTTTGTTGCAGCTGTGGTTGTTTTAAAGGCTTTATAAATAATAATTATGATAAAAAAGATCATTTCTGATCATTTTTGAGCAATCTTGGGCAACAGGAAGTAGGTCTTCAGTTTACACGGTCACAAATTAATGTAGAACACCGGACGGCGTTTTAGGTTCAGTCACTGGGGTCTCCGGTCACAAATTCATGTAGAACACCGGACGCCATTTTAGGCTAGCTGCCGGGAGCCGGCCCGAAGACTGGTGACCAGGATGGCTTCATATGGATTAATTACGAGCTGGAAACGTCTCTGTGAACTTTGTGGATGTCTAAGGCAGCAGCGGATTTATCGCAGATCGTGCCAGGCCGCCGCGGGAACACCTCCGGCCAGGCTCTGGCCTGGCTAGCTCCAGAAGCTAACACGGGAGCTAACACGGTAGCCGGCCGAAGACTGGTGACCAGGATGGCTTCATATGGATTAATTACGAGCTGGAAACGTCTCTGTGAACTTTGTGGATGTCTCAGGCAGCAGCAGCAGCTGCAGATTGATCGCGCCGCCGCTCCAACACCAGCTCATGGCTTGGCTAGCAGAAGCTAGCCAGCTAGCTAACACAGGTCTGGAGCAGCTGCGGTGGTTCACTGGCCGGCCGCCGCGCTGCTCGGCCCGACAACAATCAACGCATGGCAACCTAAGATGTCGGCTTTGACCATCTCAAAGTAAGAAAATATATTTTTATTTATTCTGTAAATGTGAATAGCAATGTTTAACATTACAGTACACTACTGTACATGCTTAAATGTGTGTGCGCGCTCCGTTAGCATGATAAATAAAGGTTGAATGAATGAATGAATGAATTTTTTTTTTAAAATAATTTTCACCCCCTACCTACGGCAGAATCGAGCTGCGAACCGTTCTTAACTCCCTAACTCGTTCGTAGGTCGGGGATTCGCTGTATCTTGTTGGCTGTCAGTATCATGACCTTAAGGATGTTGTTGTGTGTCAGCAATTTGTTTGCTGTCAGCATCTATATTGTCAACATCTGTGTGTTCTGAGTCTTTGTGAAAGATAGTGCTACACATCGCCCCAGGTTGGTCAATGTTGATAGTTTCATTATCAATGATAACGCCACTCATTGTATCAGGTTGGTCAAGCACAGTAACATTCAAATCTACTGACAAACTACTTACTTCCTCTGTCTCTTCCGAGCATAGAGGTGTTTGGCCATTATTCCGGGACATTCGTGACTCCTTGCATGTTTCGAACTGTTGTGTTCGAGGCGTGGGAGGTGCAGTTCCGAGGCTCGGGGGTTTCTGTTGGGACCACGCATAGCTACATGAGTATAGGTCCTCATACTTCAATTTCTTCTGAAGTTCACCCACCGGCAGACCTTGGTTTTCACCCACTTGGTTCGATCTGAACCATTGTGGGTCTCTTAGAGAGTGAACACCTACCTTTTGTGGTTTGTTGCTTGTCTCAGATTTTTCAATCTGAGGTGCTTTAGGGGCGGGGCTCCCTTTAAACCATTTTGAGTCACTGTTCCAGCTGGCACCAACATTTCGTTGTTTGTCAGTTTGAAAATCTTGTTCATTCTTGCTAGTATTATCCAACTCTTTTAACAACCGACGTATGTTCTCTACCTCTTCTGAGGTCAGAGGGCCTTTGAGACGACAGTGTTTATTCTCGCTTTCTATAGGAGAGAGAACCTCTCCTATTTTTAGAGACTGGGATACGACCTTTTGACCTGGGCACACCTCAGATGGTGTTTTGTTTTGCATGCAAGCCTCAAAAGCAGAGACAGCGCACTGTTTCATCACTGATTGTCTAAACTGATGTTGTAACTCAAGGCCTTTTTTGAGAAGTTTTTCTCTTTGTCGTTTGCTGTCTTTGTCACTAACTTTGTGCTCTGAGTTATCCATGTGCTCTGAGCTATCAAAGACAAGGTCACTCAATGTACCAGTTCGGTCATCCTCTGTATCATTCAAGTTTTCAAACAACCAACTTATGTCCACTATCTCGTCAGAGCTTAGAAGTATGGTGCCTTTTTTCTGGAACTTCTGTGACCTTTTGCTACTCCCGGACTGTCTAGTCCGTAGTGCAGGGGCAGGGCCTTTGCTCGGTGTAGACCGCGGAGGGTCACTTAAAGAGCGGACACCTACCGTTTGTGGTTTTTTGCTTATCTCGGGCAGCTTCGTCCGAGGTGCAGGGACAGGGCGTTTGCTCGTCCTTCTCAACCATATTGGGTCTCTTAACCACTTCGGGTCATTGTTCCAGCGGGCATCAACATGTCGTGGTTTGTTAGTTTGAAAAACATGTTTTTTCTCGCCTATTTTAGGAGAGGGAGTTGATGAACTTGTCCCTTCCAGCTCCAGCGAGTGGGATTTGACCTTTTCTTGGTAATGTAGTCCACACTCTGGTTTTGTTTTTAACCAGATCAGGTCATTGTTTAGTCTGTAAGTTTCACAAACATTTATAGCACACGTTTTATTTTTAATTGTCTAATCTCACGTTTTAACTCAAGTTTTTCTTGGTGAAATTCTTCTCTTCTGCGAATGTTATTTTGCCTTAACAATTCAAGCTTTGCTGTGAGCAGCTGTAAAGCTTCATCATAATTGTCATATCCCATCTTTGTTTTGAAATTTCACCAAATTAATTAGAGATGTTTGTAATTTGTTATTTTAAATATTCCCTTATTTAAAATAAACCGGAGTTATTAGTTGTACACAGAAAAACATTAACAATGCCATTTTAACTAAAAGTGTACAGTTGTGCATACCTATTCTGTTTGAAATGCAGAGATGTGAAGAGCTTAATGTGGAAATGCTCTGTTCTCCATCATTTTTTTTTTAAATTTAATTTGAAAATCAAATAAAAGATGCTTTTTGAGTGTTATTTTAAATCTCTTCAGTATTTAAAATGAGAATAAATTGTTTGTCTGTACCTCTGTTATTCTAAAATTTTTATTTAAAATAAACAGGAGTTTTTTCTTTGTGTACAGAACAATTTTACAGATGGCATTTCACCATAAAAATGCTGACTTTTTTTGATGTATTTAGAGAGCTCCTAGTGAAATCTCCGTTTGTCTTGTGTTGGGGGACACGTATTCTGAAGACAGAGGGGGCGGGCCGACGCAGCAGCGTGCGTAGCGCGTCACCAGCTTCCAGCGAGGCGGAGCTCGCTACACAAATACGTGACGTTAACCAACCAATCACAGCGCTTGTAGTTCTTTTCTTAAGCATTCATGGTCAATGTAGTTTTCTTACCTTCGACCAATGCAGTGCCGGAAATGACGACAGAAGTGGGCTGGTCGCAACGGCGTGCATCCCCACTTCAGCGAATCGGCGCTCGCTTTACAGATACGAGACGTGATTGACAGATCACAGCTCTCATTTTATCCAATCACAGCAAACATACGTGTATGACACGTCGCTTTAACGTTACCTTAGCACAACAGAACGCAACTTTACAGACCCCTAAAACAACTCAAACGTTTCAAATTAACTTCCCAAAATTCTGAAACATGGCAATCACAATAAAAACAGGCACAACTTAGTTACGCTCAGTAACCCAGCACTACAGCTGTTGAACAAACACGGACTCTCCCGGAGCCACTTCAAGGTCAGTTCCGGTCCACTTTTTAATGGAGCAGGACTCGGGTCTGACAGAACCCAGCCGACAACGTTCTAACAGTAATATGCTTTGACCTGTTCTAAAATGTAAAAATACCACACACAGCAATCTGGTAGAGTAACATTAGCTTTTCAGGCACTATGACTCGGCAGTCATTTTGCAGTGAGATTGCCTCAGCTTGTGTACAACGTAATCTGGACCGGGTCCTTATCAGAACCACCAGACACTTCCAACACAGCGTGACAGATCCCCACCAAACTACTTATAGCTTTTCGAAAGTTGAACAAATAACAATTTCAGCTTCAAATGTCATTAACTGCAGTCCTGCAATCGTTCTGAACACTTTTCCAGCCAAAAGAATTAATCTGTTAGAGTCCAAAACTTGGATCCTAATATGCAAACATGACGTTACAGTTCATGAGGGATCACAGATTTATGAATAATCTTTCAGAAAACACGTACGGCCCCCAGATGACGTAAACATGAGGGTAACCACCATATTGTGTCTTTAAACATATACGGTGCCACCCAGATGTAAAGGATTTTATGAGGTCAGTATTAATACTAACCTCTTTATCCTTAATTAATTACTTATTCAGATTGAATAGTAATTTCACGGATTCTTTTCTTTTTCAGTTACCCAATATTTCTGTGATCTTTATGATGGATAAATAAATAAAGCCATTAAGTGACAATGGAAACGTTAACTTAGTTTGGTATGTCAAAGATACTACCATTTATTTAAAATAAATCAACTAAATTAACACCATTACACTTGATTGACATGATTTCACTTTCTTGCAATTTAACACGTCAGCACATTTAAATTGCATCACAACAGACATAAATACAGGTTGTCAATATACTTGGTCTGTGGCTCTTTAGCTTAAATATAGTTACCAGATAGATTGAGAGGGATAAGGAAATAGGTGGAGAGGTTAAGAGAGGAAGTTATTTATCTTGAGTTTAACCAGAAATGACACTCCTCCGTACGAGAACCAGCTCGACTTCACAGCACGATCCAAGAAACATCCGCAACTCTGTACCTGTTGACGTTCAGTCTCGGTCGGTAGTTGCAGGAGCAGTCTGAACCTCACAGGTTCTGGGCCTATGAAGTCCGATGTACCTCGGTGTGTTCATGGATTCACGTGTCGTGACGTCTGCCTTCTTCGTCAAAGATAGTAGCAGCTTCTGGGTTAGTTTCAAAATAAAGCTTTCCTCAAGAAAGTCATAGAGAGCTTTTGCTCAGTGAACTGGATGGAGACGTCTATCAGTTCCACTGATAAGTTGGTCTTTTGCTCTTGACCAAACTTAAATCAGTTGACAAGGCAGAGAGCTTCCAGGTCTCTGTCCATTCAAACTCTGAAGAGAAAGTTCACATCTCTCCTTCCTCACAGGAACTCACTGTTTTAGCAAAACTTAGAACCCTTAGTAGAAGATCTGAGATGAGAGGAGTTGTCACTTTCCCATTGGTCCAAAAGAACCAGTCGAGCAGTTCACTTGTTATCACGATTCAAGGTGAAATTCAGAGCAGAGTGAAAATGTTTTGGAAAAGACAGAGTACTGGAGTCATTCTTTTGAAAACAACGGATTAACTGTCTTCTGCCTTTCTAAACAAAACGGCCGGGTCTCTTTGACCTGAGCCTTCAACTTTCACACAGCAGTGGACACAGTGATGTTTCACATTACAGAATAACACAGCATAAAAACATATGTGATCATAAGACATAATGTTATTCTTTTGATTACATTAGGGTAAAATTAAAGAAGCCAATAATCTCTTTTGGTGACTATGTTCTCAGATTACAACTAATGGAATAATTTGAAGTAAATGTCTTACTTTACTGAGAGGTCAGTAAAGGTCATCTCTAGAACTGTTCAAGTATCAGAGCGGGCACGGTCATGCCCACTACACAATCCTCCGGCCGCGTTAATTTAGCTTGATACAGCGGGGTTCTCCCATGATTTATGAACACACCGAGCGCAACCAGCTAGCCACAGAATTAGCCCCCAAGTTCACCTCTGACCCGGAAGATGTCAAGATGGAATAGTCCATTTTTAGTAGGGGGATACAGAAATCGACCGGTTTTTGTATTGCGTTTTTAATGATCGTTTTCATCGTAACTATAATTATTTTTATGTTAAATGTACATTAACAAGCATGAGCAATGTTAGGGATGTAGGTGACTGGCCGGGGCGCGGCGGGGCCGGGGCCCCTGCTGATTGGGAGCCCCAGGCAACGGCATCATTTGCCTACATGGTAGATCCGCGTCTGTTCTCCCCTCTGCTCCCCCTCCCTCCTCTCTGCTCCCGGTGTACTTGCACCAATGGGGGAAAAAGCAGCTACGAGAGCCAGCGAGAGCCTGTAAATAAGTTTTTTCGTTTTTACTGATAGATAATTAGTTATTAGCGGTACTGCATTTTAAATAAAAATAGCACAAATCCGCTTATGAATTATAAAAGTTAGTCAAACCACAAAAACGCTGACAAATAATTTAGGTCCGCTGTAAGCGGATTAGCGCTTTAGCGCTCTCTAGCGGTCTGTGCCCACCTTTGTTAAAGACCAAAGGAAACTGATTAGTGCCAAGGGGTATGTTTCTTGCTCTTCCTATCGCAGGATCATAGGGTCAGGTCTGCTGTACGGACTGCTCAAGCAGATCTCAAGGGTTCCAACACTTTTCTTTTTGCCTGATCATTTCTTCGTCACTTAATCCCTCTATTCCTGGATAAAGGGGTGGCGCTGTAGGTGTTGGATTTGGCCCCTGTTCGTACTGATGCATCCTTGGGTCATTTCTAGGGGCTTCGAACCTTGTCACGTCTAGCTGGGCCTTGAAGGATTTGAGAGGATCATATTACCTCCTCACTTGCCAGCACATAGCCCTTTCTGAGTGCAACAGATGGCCCTCCAGCATCCTTGTTTGACAATTTTCACAGTACTTCACCATAGTCCCTTCCCATTCACAGATACAATCTTTTGGGCCTCTTCCACTCAACTCCCATTGTGTGAGGATCATTACCCTCGGTAAAACTGTGATCCTACATTTCTCGCAAATAAAGGCATCTATTACCTTTACTGGCTTCAGTTGCAACTCCCGTACATCTTTTTTCTTCGCCTCAGGTTTGAGGGGCTTATTTCTTCCTGGTCCTTCCCACAAAATGGGTAGACCAGTAGGTTCCATGCAGATCGTACAGCTGTTTTGCAGCTTGTTCCACTTGATCATTTCGCATTCTGCTGACAGGTATCCTCCAAGGTCTTCAGAGCCCTACCTGCCCAAAGCTCTGAGGTTGTTCTTCTTAAGATAACTCCCCTGCATATAGTGGCCATTCTAAAATAGGGGAGCATGGTGCTTGGTTCATTGGCCATAATCCGGTTTCTGGTTTTAACTTAGCTAGGATTTGGCTTCAGTTGCTCTATTCATTGGATTCCCTTCTTTGTTAACTCAACTGTGTTTTTGTCTAATATTCTCTTCACCTTGTCTGTGACGTTGTATTTGGGCTTCTCTGCAACTGCTGATTGGTGATCCTGTTCTCTGACCCACACCTTCTGTCCTACCTCAAATGAGGTACTAGAGGCTGGTTGTTCCTCTTTATCCTTGAGGCCCCACCCATGTTCCTCTTTATCCTTGAGGCCCCACCCACTTTCCAACGTGTTGAATTGACGTTAAGTTCCTCAGCAGGGGAAGGTCTTCCAGCTCGATGCCTGTCATTCAAGGCTTGCCCTATTTCCACAGTTTTAGTGATCCATTCTTTGGTATTAGCATTTTTAGCTATCCAATTTTTTAATAAACCTATGGCTCTTTCAGCAACTCCGTTGGCTTGAGGTGTGTAGGGTGGTGAGTAAACACGCATCATCCCAAAAGTCTGACACCAGTGATCCACTTGTGCGTTGCGAAAGTGTGTCCCATTATCAGTTCTCGGTTCCTTTGGGACGCCTAACGACCCACAGACTTGTTCCAGCATGCTAACAACACTGTTGCCATTAGCTTTTTTTACCGGTTTGACTATCACATACCCTGACATTGAGTCCACTAGCACTAGAAGGTATTTCTCTCCCTTCTTGCCTGTGACTCCCATGGGTCCAGCTACAGCCATGCACACTGAGCCCCAATGTATGATACTCTTGATAGTTTGTCCATCCACTCGGTGCCCGCGCCATCCTGCATTGTATTGATCACATACCACACAGTCCTGCAGCACCTTGCAAATTTGCTTCCTGGGAATCCAGAGCTCCTGACTCTCCAACTCGTTACGTGTAGGTTGTACGCCTGCATGATCTAGCCCTTCATGAACGCCTCGCACAACCTCTTAACACGTACTCCTGTCGGACCCGCCGACCCTCTAGGATTCTTTCCTACTTCTCGATCCCGACAAAAATGATTTTCCTTTGTTGTACATAACGATCCACTTCTTCATTGCCTTAGCCCAACCGGCATTTTTTGTACGATCCTGTTTGCCAAGTGGACCGTAAGGTGTCCTATTGTCTTTAGGTTTCTGCGGGTCATAGACACCTTTGCCCCAGCTATCAGGTAAGGTTCTCCATCCACTTTGGCATCGATTTCGTCACCTTCCCAATAAGCATCATCTAGGGTGACCCGCATCCTTTCGGCCATTATTTAGCTGGCTCTCCATCCTCTTTCAGTCGGGATTCATGGAGGGCCTTTCTTTCATCAGGGGTCATTCTAGCATATTCTTCTGGAGCCACATAGTTGCCCCTTCTTTGAGGTGTTGTGTTTGCTGCTGGAGCTTGAAATCTTCTCGGTGTTGGTTTTCATAATGCGGTTCTGACTGGGGTCTCGGGGATCGTTCCCTGTACGGTTGTTCTGATTGCCTTGGCGGTCGTTCCTTATACTATGGTTCTGGCCGTCTTTGAGGCCCTTTGTATTGTTGTTGTTGTTGGAGGGCCAATACGATCATCTGACAGCCATGCTTCACTAATATACAGTAGAGCATACCTTTGTACTTCATATATTTCACCAGGTTTTGTTGTAAAGTCGCATCACCCACCGCTGGGTTACTTTCTTTAAACATTTGCCAGAGAAGAGGATGCCAAGTTGTATAACCTTGGCCATACAGGAGGACTTGTAGTGCTTGCCCTCCTGTTTCTCCTTGCTCTGGCAGGAGTCCTGATTGGTTTAGAGCCTGTTTGTCGGACTGGTCCTTCAGTCCTGTTGGTGAAGCAGACAGGTCATCCGACGCCGCCGTTGCCGCCGGCTCGAGCTTTGATTCAGTTGGATCGTTCATTTTTGGACTGGTCCTCCAGTCCTTCTAATGCCCCTCCTGTGGCCATTTTTTCCGTTTTTGTCGTCTCGAGTTGTCTGTTCCTCAGAGCCTCCCAGTCTCTATTCCTTATGCTTTGGATGGGAACAGACTGTCTGCTTAACTTACTCTAGACTATGGTCTGTAGTCCTTAGTAAGCCCTTTTACCCCACCACTGCCTAGTGGTACTAAGGGGTACTCAGCTGATAGCTAGTCCAGCCGCTACAACTCCTCCACTCTAGGAGTGTTGTGGTTTGGCGCTCGGTCAGTCCTCTGATGCACGCCTTTTTCTCTTGGGGGTCTTTATTCTTTAAAAACTTGTCCCTTCGTGGTCACTATGTCTTTCTACGCGAGTGAGGTAGCCACAGGACCTTGTAACATATCCTCACTCCAGCCTACTCCACTAACGGGTCCTTAACCCTTAGATGCATAAGTGGGGTCAAAAATGACCCCAAGGGTTGTTATTCTTCAAAATCTCTGAAACTAAAAGTTTTTACTCTTCCATATTCCAGGTATTCCTCATAAAACATGTTTGTGACTTCAAGCCATTTGAATTTTTTAAAATGTTTTTATACATTTTCAGGAATTGTAGTTTTTGTGTCACTACCCCAGTTTTTCATGAGTGGGGTCAAAAATGACACCAAGCATTTCCTATAGAATCTCAAGTGTTTGCTTTGAGAAACTTTGATTCTTACCAACTGTGACTGTCAAGATACATTTTCTGTCTCATTTACACATCTGATACCTGCAGTCTCACCCCTAGGAGGTCAGTTTGACACAGCAGCATACATGTACAGTATTATCTTCATTTACCAACTCCATGACTTTACTGATAGAATAGAGCTTTGGAGCACACGTCACTGTGTGGGCGGGTGTCGGGGACGTGTCGGGGCGTTCCCGTTTCGACCGCCATGTTTGTTGCCCTCAGAAAAAATAAAAGAAATTCAGGAGATTTCTTCCGTCACGGTTCTGAAAAGCAGGCAAAATAAAGTGGACTGTATCCTAATAAGCTTCTCCCAGGTGAGAAAAAAAAACTACATGGAAAAAATCGGTATAATTGGAAATGTTGCCCGTTTGAAATAAATAAATAAATGGAGCAGAGACCTGGAGTAATACTTGCCTCCACTGACATTCCCTTCACAGTCATTTTAGCAGACCTGGTCTGTGTCAGTGTTTACACCACAAATAATTTTTATAATTACAATTCACTGGGAGAGCTGGTCCAATCTATGAACAGCTGGGTAGATGATTTGGACATTTTTAAAGCCCCCAGATTGTAAATACGTTGAAGGTACGTTGTTTTTGGCTCCTTAGTTGTACATAAATTATTAATTTACATTTCTTTCAGAATCAAACAACCTTCTGTATGCTAGGAGTATCAAAGATGCATATATATATATATATATATATATTATACATTGTCTTTTCATTCACCATTTTAATTGTGTTGTTCACAGGTTCTGCTCTGACTCTGAGCCACCAGAACACTGTGGGTCATGCTGAGTAACAGTGTGTCTACACACAGAAATAAAATGGTGTGTGAATCATCAAAACACCTACATTAAAATACAGCTAGCAGTAAAAAAAATCTTAAAGTTAAAGCATGTGGTTTCATCATAAACACCAACTCCTGAACTTGGAGCATCTCCTGATGGACTCAGTGTGATCGCTGCTGCCTGGAGAAAGTTCCCTCACAGATACAAGACATGCAGCATCCAGCAGCTGGAGGCAGGAGATGAAGTTCACCTGCAGAAGCATCACCCACTCTGCACAGGTGCATAATCAAACCACTGTGACCTTGTGTGGACCACACAGACATGGCTGGACGTCTACAGAAAGCATGAAGCTTCCTAAAGATATTTCTCAGAGCTTGTACTTCAAGGGAGACATAATTATGTAAAACATGCTGTTGACTTATATTTGCACATTTTTGTGTGTTTTCTATAAAATGTATTAACTCACACGTTCATCACATTTACTGGAAATGTTTAATTACATCAAATGTTTACTTCAAAATGGATCTGTTTCATTTCAAATTCAAACAATGACAACAATACGGCAAAGCAATGAAGTCCTGTATAGTACCTGACTTTTTTTGTGTCACCCCTAAGAAATTCTTTGTCTAGCTGTTTTTTATTCAGCTCTGACCTGAGCTCCCTGTTTTCCTGTAAGAGACGATTAATTTCTGCTCTTCTTTGTTCGCACAACTGACATTCTGTTTGTCGCCTTTTTGCTGCTGGTTCATCTTCCTCCTCCCCATCTGCAGCGACAGTGATGTCCTCTCGTGGGGTTTCCACCGCAGACTCCACAACTTGCTCATGCTCCTCTCCAGCAGCCTCCACAAGCTGTGTGTGCTCATCTTCTGCTGCCTCCACCACCTGTTGGTGCTCATCTCCTGCTGCCTCCACCACCTGTTGGTGCTCATCTCCTGCTGCCTCCACCACCTGTTGGTGCTCATCTCCTGCTGCCTCCACCACCTGTTGGTGCTCATCTCCTGCTGCCTCCACCACCTGTTGGTGCTCATCTCCTGCTGCCTCCACCACCTGTTGGTGCTCATCTCCTGCTGCCTCCATCACCTGTTGGTGCTCATCTCCTGCTGCCTCCACCACCTGTTGGTGCTCATCTCCTGCTGCCTCCACCACCTGTTGGTGCTCATCTCCTGCTGCCTCCATCACTTGTTGGTGCTCATCTCCTGCTGCCTCCATCACCTGCTGATGATCATCTCCTGCTGCCTCCATCACCTGTTGGTGCTTATCTCCTGCTGTCTCCACCACCTGTTGGTGCTCATCTTCTGCTGCCTCCATCACCTGCTGATGATCATCTCCTGCTGCCTCCATCACCTGTTGGTGCTTATCTCCTGCTGTCTCCACCACCTATTGGTGCTCATCTCCTGCTGCCTCCATCACCTGCTGATTATCATCTCCTGCAGCCTCCATCACCTGCTGATGATCATCTCCTGCTGCCTCCATCACCTGCTGATGATCATCTCCTGCTGTCTCCATCACCTGCTGATGATCATCTCCTGCTGCCTCCATCACCTGCTGATGATCATCTCCTGCTGCCTCCATCACCTGTTGGTGCTCATCTCCTGCTGCCTCCATCACCTGTGTGCTCATCTCCTGCTGCCTCCATCACCTGCTGATGATCATCTCCTGCTGCCTCCACCACCTGTTGGTGCTCATCTCCTGCTGCCTCCATCACCTGCTGATGATCATCTCCTGCTGCCTCCATCACCTGCTGATTATCATCT
>JBBPBX010032308.1:0-33961 GCA_038048925.1 Garcialebias charrua | reverse complement strand
TATATATATATATATATATACAATATATATGTTATATATATATATACAATATATATAGTTATATTGTATATATACAGTAGTTATACATATATATATATATAGTTATATATACAGTATGCTTATCTGAATACTGTATATATATATATAATATGTATATATATATATAATTACAGTATCTGAATATGTATACAAAATGTGTGTGTGAATAAATTGCTTCTTTGATTGCATCTTGTTAAACATGTACATTAAAGTATTGTATTCCACCAAAATTATTTAAATATGCTAAACTATATGTTCCTATACATGCAGTTTTAATTGCTGTATGCCTAAAATTTAAATAAGTGACAATGGGATTACTATTCAGCGTGTTATGATTGATTAAATGCGCTGATACTTTATTGTGCCTGTCAAATATATAAGGCTGAGTGGAGCGGTGGACATCCCCAAGATGGCCGCCTGAAATCTCGTCGGCTCCAATAGGCGAGAGCAGTCCATGGGGTATCTAGTGTTCTATATAAGATATCTATGGTCATTTTCATTCATTCATTCAACCTTTATTTATACAGGCTAGCCTCGTTGAGTCACGGGGACTCATTTACAAGAGGGACCTGTCTCACTCACACCAAACAACCATCCACTCTCACACTCACACCTAGGGTCAATTTAGAGTCACCAATCAGCCTAACAAGCATGTTTTTTGGTCTGTGGGAGGAAACCGGAGTACCCGGAGGAAACCCACGCATGCACGGGGAGAACATGCAAACTCCACCCAGAAAGGCCCCGGACCGGGATTTGAACCGGCAACCTTCTCGCTGAGAGGCAGCAGCTCTACCAGTTGTGCCACCGTGCTGCCCAATTTGAGCAGAAGCAGGGCGGAGCGTTTAGCTACGGGACAAATTGAGGTCGCTGATTGGTCATTTGCTGACAGCCTACTGATTTGATTGACAGGTCGGGTCTGAGAACAAGTTCATTCATTCCTCCTCATCGGAGGAGGAAGTGAATGGTGACCGCTTCAAGCGATCACTTGACTTTTGGCAAAAAAACAAAAGAAAAGTCCAGATCAGCGATGAAGAAGAGGAATTTAATTCATTTGTGTGTCACACAAAACAGTCCGCCACCAGGGCAGTTTATTGAGAGACACCGCGCGCGCGTGAGCGGTCGTAAAATTTGAGCTTGGCGCGTTCGCGCGAGCGTTCAAAGGCTTGTGCCGCGGCGCTCGCTCAACCGTGGCACCGCGTGGCCTCGCGCTCGCGCGGAGCTATGCCTCGCCCTTAAGGAAATGGCTTCACCAGCATTCCAGAGTAGGAAATTACTGTAGCTATATTTTCACTTCATTATGGCTCTCAAATGTATGTGTTTGTTGATAATTATGTAGGGTACTGTGCTAAGTCAGGGGTGTCAAACTCATTTTGATCTGGGGGCCGCATTCATCTTAATCTGATCTCAAGTGGGCCAGACCAGTAAACTCATTCCAAAATTACATGGAACGAACAGTAAGTCCACTTTTTTCATTGTATTAGTGCAAAGAAGAAATAAATTATAAAAATCTTTACATTAAATTAATTGTCCTTTTACTCAGTTTAACAGTTATTTAAAACTTAAAACACTTTAAAAAAACTGATCACAGTGATTGCACAACGTTTTAAAACATTTAATCAGCAAACGGTTTTATAGGAAGAAGTCAATTTTTCTTGAAAAATCCGACACTCTGTGTCGACTTTTCTCTATTTTGACAAGGACATTCCGCTGATGAGGGTGCCCGACTGTCCGTTCCAAGAGAAAAAGCGGGTAAAGCCATAGATATTATATCCACCTTATTCCTGAGGGTGTCACTGTAGAAGTGATTACGGTATGTGTCTTACTTCCGTTTGACCCCGGAAGTAGAATTTCTGCATTGGCTCCTCGTTGTTTACTTGTTAATCTGTGCACGTCGTTGAAGTTCTGTTTTCTGTTATTTCGAGCTAATATTGTCGCGAAGATGTCCTTGCGGAGCTCGGGTACCTGTTGCGCTGTTCGTGGCTGTACGAATAATCAGACGAAGCTGAATTTGTGGCTGCAACTAGTGTGTGTTGAACATGCTCCGAAAACAAAAACCTGCATCCTTCTTTGTGGCTGGGCTACGAGAAACCACCTGAAAAAAGACTCTGTATCCTCCAGAGGATCGAGAACACCAGGTATGATTTAAGAGACAGCTTTTAGTGTTATGATTTTATGTAGTCAGTGATTAAATGATACTAATATTTTCGTTCATAACTGGCAAATAAACACACGCACCTATATGTATGCTGTGTGTGCGTTTATTTATACATATATATATATATATATATATATATATATATATATATATATATATATGTATATATATATATATATATATATATATATATATATATATATATATAATATAGGTGTGTGTGTGCGTTTATTTACATATATATAATCTAGGTGTGTGTGTGTGTTCATAAATGAACCCTAATGTTTGTATACTGTACTTTTACTTTCAGATGGGCTTGACGAGAGTGTGGAGCTGCTCAACACCACCACAGTCACATGCAGCATGACTGTTGGAATGTGGATTGACATAATGTCAGAACAAACCAACGACCTTATTCTATGGTTGCCCCGTGAAACAATTAAAGCAACATGTTTTGCAGAAAGCTAAAAACTTGGACTCCAGAAGTGAATCATACATGCAAATAACACTGTGATGAGGTGATGGGTGATCGTGGTTTCACAGTGAGGGACCTGCTGCAAGAGCATGGTGTCAATTTAATCATTCCAGCATTCACACGCAAAGGATGCCAGCTTATTTCAAGTGAGAAGTGAGAAGACATTAAATGTAAACATTTTTCTCAAACATGTACAGTACTGGTGTACTTGCTGTAAACGTAACACAACTCTTAACATGTTTTTTTAAAGGATGCAATGTTAACTATATTACATTAGAAAAGTATTTGCTAAAATGATTCATTTGTTATGTACAATAGTTGACTGTTAACCTTCTTACAAGGTTAGTTTTTTGTGTGCACTATATCAGTTAATTTTGGATTAAACTACTGTTTCTATCTAAATGTCACTTTTTTCATTATCAGGTTTTTAAAGACCGTTTCCTGTCTATTTCATTATTTGTTTTCGTTTATTGTATTTTTTAGAGATCCAGGTATTTTGGGCAGAGATTAATTTTCTTTGCAATAAACTACTGTTTCTATCTAAATGTCACTTTTTTCATTATCAAGTTTTTAAAGATCGTTTCCTGTCTATTTCATTATTTGTTTTCATTTACTGTATTTTATTAAAAGTTCTCAAGGTGCTTCATTTGTGAATCAGTAAAGTCTTTGTCAAAAGAAATGTCAAGCTCCAGGTGCTCAGTTGGTGTCCAGATAAACATCTTGCAGCTCAAAAGTCCAAAGCAACATCATTGTTAGCTGGACCTGGAGATGTGGATTTTTAATGCTTAGACTGGACTCTGTGTTTGCCTTAAGGTAAATAAGAATGTGTCCCACCTCTTAACATAACAGGACCAACCTTGTTACTGTGAAGATACTAATAAGCTTCAGAGCTTTTCAGATTGCTCATCGCTTCGCCATCTGAAGCAACTGTCAACAAAGTAGCTAAGTATGCTAGTAGCTAAATATGCTAGTGTACGTTATTTTCGGCCACTTCTTCAAGTCGTCCTCCCACCCCTCAACAGCTGTAGGTAGCGGTAAAACAATATCTCCACATTTGAGTTGTGATCGTTCGTGTTCCCACATATTTTATGACCTAAAACCTCTGACGAAAACCAGTTAGTGCGTTGCTAGCGTGTAAAAAAAGTGCCGGTTCTGACTTCCGGTGGAAGTCATACACATAATTCGCGCAAGGCATCATGGGGGCTAGGAATAAGGTGGATATAAACACGGGTAAAGTGATTGAACTGACTAAAATACAGCGCCTCTGGGTCCTAGAGGCACTGTGTTTGAGTAGGACAACATACTGACTAAAACACAGCGCCTCTAGCGGACAACATAGGAACTGCAGATTTTAAGAAAACGTTTATTCTTTTTTTATGATACTTCAGATTTATCCTCGGGCCGACTAAACCCCCGGCGGGCCGGATTCGGCCCGCAGGCCGTATGTTTGACACCCCTGGGCTAAGTGCTTGGTAAAATACAGTACTGTACGTATAAGGTGCAGTTTGGACGTATGTTCCGAGTTACGTCAAAATTCGCTTTACGACGGAGCATAGGAACTAGGGGTGCAGGAAAAAAAAAACCATCCATCCATCTTCTTCCGCTTATCCGGGGTCGGGTCGCGACTCGCGGGGGTAGCAGCCTAAGTAGGGAGGCCCAGACTTCCCTCTCCCCAGCCACTTGGAGCAGCTCCTCCGGGGGAATCCCAAGGCGTTCCCAGGCCAGCCGAGAAACATAGTCCCTCCAGCGCGTCCTGGGTCTTCCTCTGGGTCTCCTCCCGGTGGGACATGCCCGGAACACCTCACCAGGGAGGCGTCCAGGAGGCATCCTAACCAGATGCCCGAGCCACCTCAACTGGCTCCTCTCGATGTGGAGAAGCAGCGGCTCTACTCCGAGTCCCTCCCGGATGACTGAGCTTCTCACCCTATCTCTAAGGGAGAGTCCAGCCACCCTGCGGAGAAAACTCATTTCAGCCGCTTGTATCCGAGATCTTGTTCTTTCGGTCATAACCCAAAGCTCATGACCATAGATGAGGGTGGGAACGTAGATCGATCGGTAAATTGAGAGCTTTGCCTTTTGACTCAGCTCTCTCTTCACCACGACAGACCGGTACAGCGCCCGCTTCACTGCGGACGCTGCACCTATCCGCCTATCGATCTCACGCTCCAGTTTTCCCTCATTCGTGAACAAGATCCCGAGATACTTAAACTCCTCCACTTGGGGCAGGACCTCCTCCCCGACCCGGAGAGGGCATGCTACCCTTTTCCGGCTCAAGACCATGGCCTCGGATTTGGAGGAACTGATCCTCATCCCGGCCGCATCACACTCGGCTGCAAACCGCTCCAGTGAAAGTTGTAAATCACGAACTGATGAAGCCAGTAGGACCACATCATCTGCAAAAAACAGAGAAGCGATTCTAAGGTCACCAAAACGGATCCTCTCAACACCTTGGCTGCGCCTAGAAATTCTGTCCATAAAAGTTATGAACAGAATCGGTGACAAAGGGCAACCTTGGCGGAGTCCAACTCTCACCGGAAACGAGCCTGACTTACTGCCGGCAATGCGGACCAAGCTCTGACACCGGTCGTACAGGGACCTAACAGCCCTTATCAAAGGGCCTGGTACCCCATACTCCCGGAGTACCCCCCACAGAACCCCCCGAGGGACGCGGTCGAATGCCTTCTCCAAGTCCACAAAGCACATGTAAACTGGTTGGGCAAACTCCCACGCACCCTCCAGGACCCTGCTGAGGGTGTAGAGCTGGTCCAGTGTTCCACGACCAGGACGAAAACCACACTGCTCCTCCTGAATCCGAGGTTCGACTATCCGACGGACCCTCCTCTCCAGAACCCCTGAATAGACCTTACCAGGGAGGCTTAAGAGTGTGATCCCCCTATAGTTGGAACACACCCTACGGTCCCCCTTTTTGAATAGGGGAACCACCACCCCAGTCTGCCAATCCAAGGGAACTGCCCCCGATGTCCACGCGATATTGCAGAGTCGCGTAAGCCAACACAACCCTACAACATCCAGAGCCCTAAGGAACTCCGGGCGAATCTCATCCACCCCCGGAGCCTTGCCACCGCGGAGCTTTTTAACCACCTCGGCGACCTCAGCACCAGAGATCGGAGAACCCGACCCAAAGTCCCCAGGCTCCGCTTCCTCAGTGGAAGACGTGCCAGTAGGATTGAGGAGGTCTTCGAAGTATTCCGCCCACCGACTCACAACATCCCGAGTTGAGGTCAGCAGCACGCCACCCCCACCATAAATGGTGTTGGTCGCGTACCTCTTTCCCCCCCTGAGACGCCGGATGGTGGACCAGAATCGCCTCGAAGCCGTACGGAAGTCATTCTCCATGGCCTCTCCGAACTCCTCCCACGCCCGAGTTTTTGCCTCAGCAACCACCCGAGCCGCATGCCGCTTGGACTGCCGGTACCTATCAGCTGCTTCCGGGGTCCCACAAGCCAAAAAGGCCCAATAGGACTCCTTCTTCAGCCTGACAGCATCCCTCACTGCCGGTGTCCACCACCGGGTTCGAGGGTTGCCACCACGACAGGCACCAACAACCTTGCGGCCACAGCTCCGATAAGCTGCCTCGACAATAGAGGCGCGGAACACGGCCCACTCGGACTCCATGTCCCTCGCCTCCCTCGGAACGTGTTCAAAGCTCTCCCGGAGGTGGGAATCTAGAGAATCTAGATTGTTAGTCCTGGCGATTCAGAATAGATTCTAAAAGCCTCAAAATCGATTTTTTTGTTTTTTAACATTAAAACCCAAAAGATAAAGAAAATAAAACCATATCTCATAGTATAAGAAGGAATACATGAAATGAAAAGTGGCAGAAAACTTAACTTCTGACGGGTCCCCAGTTCACCTCGGAGTTGTGGACTGCAGTGGCAGAGAGCCTTGGAGTGAAACTCCACCGTACTACTGCCTAGTACCTACCATCCGTAGGCTAATGGTTTTTGTGAGAGGTTCCACCACCCAATGAAGAAGGCATTGCGGTCCTTATTGGTGGATAATGGTTGGATGGATCACCTGCCTTGAGTTTTGTTGGGCCTGCGTTCAGCTCCTAAAGAAGACTTGCAGTTTTCTTCAGCTGAGTTGGTCCTTGGCCAGCCTTTGAGGGTACCAAGGGAGTTTCTTCCAGGTCTGGCAAGTTCAGTTGCTCTCAATGGGAGTAGGGCGGTCCTAACAGGAGAAAATAGATCTGTTGCCCCATTGGCAGCACATCACTGCCTTCCACAGGTGTTTGTGCCGAAGGACCTTATGTCGGCTGAGTATGTATTATCCGCCATGACGCACACCGTTCACCACTTCAGCCTCCTTACGATGGTCCATTTCATGTTGGAAAGGGGACCTAAAGATTTTTTGGTAGAGTTTGGGGGTAGTCAGGAGAGGGTTTCAGTGGACCGTTTGAAACCAGCTCTTGTTTTGCCAGGGGACCCGGTTGAGTTGGCTCAGTCACCTCGTCGTGGCCGTCCCCCAATTTCTTTGCCCACTCTTTCAGGTTTTTCCCCTACAGCTGAGTTACCTCCCTCAGGTGAACAGTTAAGTGGCAGTCGGTGCAGAGAGTCTCCTTCAACTTCAACACCTGCCACTGTGAAGAGTAGCCGTTGTAGCTGCCTTATCAAACTCCTTAGCTGTTACCGTTAGATATTTCATTCATTTATTTGTTTTACACCTGTGATAGGTTTCACAATTTGTGTTTTTGGTGTTTGTGACATTCTGTGTGTTCAAGGGGGGCCTCTGTGACGGACACAAATGTATATATTTCACGTCAGAATGTGCTCTTATTGTGAAAGGGACATAATATAAAAAGAGCAGTTCAACCTTTGTATTTCAGTTGTTTCTCCCGAGTTTGATGTTGGAAGACGTTGAGAATAAATCGAGACTCAAAATATTTTTCATCTTTCTGACCACTTCCACACTACATGCAAAACAAATGAACAAACATTTCCTCTTAAAGGTGGGGTATGTAAGATTGTAATGTAGTCTGTAACTTTTCAAACAATATATTTTGAACATATTTCTTCACTCAGTCACTATCTACTGACAAACTGATGTTAGACAAAGTAATCTCTGAAAAAAACTATAGTCCCCTTGCTTCTCTATCAGCATTTATAAAAACACTGAAAACAGAGTGACCAGGACACTGACAGCCAATAAAAACAGAGTTGTTTGTCACGCCCCAACCCACGCCCCCACCTGTCCCAGCCGCAGCTCGTTCTCATTCAAAGGATTGCAAAGCGATGCAGGACTGTTTTTTATGTGACACAAAATGTATTAAATATCCCTTCTTTATCCCAGAGCTGGACTTTTATTTAGTTTTTTTGCCAAAAGCCAAGTGATCGCTTCATCCTGCACTGACAGGAATGAGGAAATGGATTTGTCACGACTCACGAGCGAATTAAAACATGTCCAACGTTGCTTCGTGAACCTCTGATGATTTCTGCTGGATTTTGTGTTGTTGGATGAGTGATTCATGGTTTTATTAAATTTTTTAAACAGTTATATTATCATATAAACACAGAACTTCGGAGCGCAGAGACAGGAGGAGGTGGAGCATTCCAGACATTCCAGACCAGCGCTGACAGACATGAGGAAGTCACGAGCGAATTAAATCATGTCCAAACGTTGCTTCGTGAACCTCTGATGATTTCTGCTGGATTTTGTGTTGTAGGACTAGCGCTCCATGGTTTTATTTTATTTTATTAGAAGGTTTTATTACCATAAACACAGAATATCGCAGCGGCTCTGAGCAGACAGCAGCAGGGGGCGGAGCAGATCCCAAGTTCAACAGAGCACGGACTGTGCCATATATGGCTCTGAGGGGAGGGAGCAGAATGCTTTTCTGCGCTGAAAATATTTCTAAGTCCCAGAGTGTCCCAGAGTGTTCAAATATCGCAGACCCTACCTTTAAATTCGACAATAATCACCAATTATTGTCAAATTTCAAACAATATTGTCGTTTATTGTGATAATTTTTGAAACAATCGCCCAACAAATTTTGTTATCGTGGCAGGCCTAGTTGTGTCTATTTGTACAGCGTATGTAAACATCTGATTTCAACTATATTTCTGATGCCTTCAACACAAAGTCCCTTGTGGCAAAATAAAATCCTTTGGACCTTTGGATCCCCATTGATAGGCAGTGGTTACCAAACGTTTGTACAGTAATTATGACAAACTGTAGCCAAACTGTTCTTTTTTTGATGCATTTAGAAACATGAATTAAAATTCTCCATCACCGCAACGGATGTCCGTCATCTGTAAAAATGAGGAGGGGAGAAAAGTGTTTTTTTTTGTGATCTTGTTAAAACCATCCAGTCTAAAGATTATGCAGGAATTAAACTGATGAGAACCAGAGCCACAGTTTGACCCAATCAGAGCAGAGCATGGCGAGTCCTGCTGTCTGGTTCATGGTGAGCCCAGATGTGAGCAGATGTGATGCAGGCCAAGGAGGACACCCTGCTACCCTAACAGAACCGCTCGCCCCTTCATGAAGTTGTTGACATGAAATGAAAACGTCCGTGTTCGCATTTGATCATTGCAGCTGAGGGAGATCCCAGAACTGATACACATCACCCCCACCCCCTCCTCCCACACTACACCACACCTGACCTTCCAGGACTTTTGTATCTAAAATCAAAATTTCTATTAGAGCCCGACCGATATGGACATTTTGGATATCACAGATACCGATATTGGGAGGGTTGGGCAAGTTCCAATAACCGATATGATGGCTGGAAATTTTTTAGCTTTGTCCACCCCCAAGAATCTCCCATAACTGCTTGATTTAAAGCTGTTTAACACTTGTTACAAAGATAAGAATGTGTTAATATTTTACCTTAAAAAAAAAACTTTTTATTGTCAAAATTACAGTTCTTGCATACAAATTGAAAAGAACATTACCGGTAATAATACAACATTCTTTTTACTTTTCCAAGAACATCCTTGGTGAAGTAGTCCCACACCATACTACCATGAGCTTGACATCTGTACTAATAAAATAAGAAAATGAGTAAGACAATTATGTATACTGTATTGATTAAAAGTCACACATAACTTGAGCAAACACTGACTACAGTATTGTATTCATATACACAACACTGATGTTTTGGGGTGACCCGCATGATTCGTTGTTCATACTAGGAGATGTCTGTGCTTTGGAGGGGTGAGTGGAGTGGGGCTTGTTTATTTAGTTCAGCTGTTAGCAACCACAAAGCTAAGCTAATCAGATCCATGCTTTAATTAATTCGGTTCATTACTGACTCCAGTTATCGCACTCATCACTGTGAGCTTTACATAAAATCTGGCTGGTCATCTCTCAGCACTCGCAGATACACTCACTGGATATCCTTCATCTACAAGACCCTCCTAAACCTAGTCCCATCATACCTCACCTCCTTAATACAAACATCACACAGTCATTACTCCCTGCGCTCTAACGATTTAGTCCTCCTGTCAGTTCCTCCTGTCAGAACTGAACTAGGAAAAAGAGCATTCAGCTTCGCCGTCCCCTCAGCCTGGAACAACTTACAGAAAGATCTGAAACTATCAACATTCATCTCTCCTGGATCCTTTATGTCAACCGTAGTAGAAAATGTCATCAAGAAACTTGACCATTGCAGATGTTTCTAACCATTACTTATCCAATATACATGTCATTGTTGATTTTTTAACTTTATTTACACAACCGAGGTCTGTCTGCTTGTTTTGTATATAATGTATATAGAAATCTGTCATATCCTGTTGGTTTTGAACTGTCAACATCTGTTTACTGTGATTGTAGTTTTCTTTATTTTCTTTTGATAAGTGCAAATGCGAGGGGGGTGTGGTCGTGAGATGGAGTGAGTCGCACTTGCAAGTGCTCCGGGTAAAATTTATTTTTTAGTACCACCAAGCCCTCTATATGTAATATTTTTTGCCTATCATCACGCACACAACTTCTATCAAGCATCTCTTTTGAAGATTTTAAATTAAAAATGTCTCAAAAGTCGACAAGATCCAAGAAAGACGCTGAGAAGGATGACGCTGGCCTAACCCTCGAGGCAATTACCTCGCTGCTGGAGGAACACCGCGCGGCGCTGTCAGCTGAGTTTAAACAAACTTTTCACCAGCTGGATATCAAATTGGACCAAACTCGGCTCGCGGTGGAGGAACACGGCCAGCGTGTGTCATCACTGGAACTTGTCACTAACGACCTGAGCCAGCGCATGTCGGAGGTGGAAAACACCTGCTCAACTCTGCAGGAGGAAAACGCCAGACTAAGATCTAAACTGGCGGATTTAGAAAATCGAAGCAGACGGCAGAATATTCGTGTGCTGGGTTTACCGGAATCTATTGAAAGCGGACGTCCCACAGACTTCTTCTCCAACCTGCTGTGCGACATCTTCGGGCGTGACACGCTTCCTTCTCCACCCGAACTGGACCGGGCCCATCGAACCCTCGCTCCGAAACCCGCCTCGGACCAGCGGCCGCGCCCGGTTATCCTGCGAGTGCACCGGGTCCAGGTGAAGGAGCTGCTGATCCGGGAGGCCCGACGCAGAGGCAGGCTTGAATACCAGGGTAAACCGGTGCGGATCGTGGAAGACTACAGCCCAGAAGTCCTCAACCAGCGAGTGGAATATAAGGACGTGATGTCCGCACTGTATTCTTTGGGTCTAAAACCTGCTCTGCTTTTTCCTGCTCGACTTCGCGTGACTTTACCTGATGGAAACAGAAAGTGGCTGGGCTCGGTCGAAGAGGCGCAGAAGTTCAGTGACACCTTTCAAGCTTCACAGCGCAAGTAATATTTAAACTTTTCTTCTAACTGATGAACAATGTACGGAAGCGTATTGCTGACACCAATGCGCTGTTCCCGCACTGGCTTTGTTTCTGTTTACACTAAACTTTTCTTTACATGAGGTGAGGAACAGATGAGCAGGACTCTGCACATACTCTGATTATCTGAGACTTTTTTAGTTGCAGCTTTTTTTGAACTATTAACATTTTTGAAATGAAACATTTTTCCTTTTCTCGTTTACCTGTTGACTATTTTGAGCTGAATCTTGGGTTAGTCCTGGATTGATTGATAATTAATTTGAGATTGGGATTAATTTAACTTTACGTTTGTATATGTGTGCGTGATTACCGGTACATGTGTATACATTTTTTGGCCTTGCATACTTTAAACTAGTTTGTGAGGTGCTTATAAATTTTTTTTATTTTTTTTTTTTTTTTTAGGCATTAGGTATTTAGGCACATAAATAATTGAAGTAGGCCTATCCAGGTATAAAAATGGGTGAAATATATAATGTTTTTAATATATTATTTTGAACTATTAACATTTTTCCTCTTCTTGTTTACCTGTTGACTATCTTGAATTGAATCTTGAATTGGTCTTGGACTGATTGAAGATTTAATTTAGGATTAGGATTAATTTAACCTTGTTTATATGTGTATGCGTGATCACACATCTATGTGTACATTTTTGGCCTTGCATGAGGTGCTTATACATTTTTTTTTCCTCTGATGATACTGGAGCACTAGTTTAAAAGTTAGACAGGAGACTTATTTTTAATTTCTATGGAGCTTGCTGCTTCTGTCTGTTGCAGCTGTCCAGGGTGGGAAAGGGAGGGGGTGGGGGGTCCATCACTGCCATTAATTTATATTTTCTTTCACTTTGCCAAGAACTGCACAGCCATCAACACATTAGACTGTATTACCTACCTTTCTTATACAAATTATTAGTAATATGAGTGGTCAGTTGGTGTTGTCAAGCTGGAACGTCAAAGGTTTGAACCACCCCGTCAAGAGAAGGAAGGTGCTCTCTCATTTAAAACAGTTAAATACAGGCATTGCTTTCCTGCAGGAGACTCACATTAGAAGTGACGATAGCAAACGATTACTGCAAACATGGCACGGGCAGAGTTTCCATTCCTCATTTCGAGCAAAGGCTCGGGGCGTCTCGATCCTCATCAGTCAAGACATTTCATTTGAACCTTTTCAAGTTAACTCAGATAAATATGGTCGTTTTGTGATTGTTTCCGGTAAATTGTACAACACACCAGTAGTGCTAGTTAACGTTTATGCCCCAAATACGGATGATGTTGGTTTCTTTGAGAAATTATTTTCACTGCTCCCGGACCTAAACACATACTCATTGATACTCAGTGGTGACCTGAATTGCTGGTTGGACCCAGTTTTGGACAGATCCTCTACAAACCCTGCCACAGCCAGCAGGTCGTCCCATACTATTCGTGCCTTTCTATCTAAGTATGGCCTGTGCGATGTATGGCGTTTTTTACACCCAGCTGAGAGAGAATATTCTTTTTTTTCTCATGTTCATCATTCATACTCGAGGATCGATTACTTTTTCATGGACAACAAACTTCTTCCCTCTGTCCGTGGCTGTGACTACCACAGTATTGTCATCTCAGACCATGCACCTGTCACTCTGTCTTTGTCCCTCCCTGACATTCCTATAAGGAGTAGACAGTGGAGATTCAATTCAACGTTACTGTCAAACAATGATTTTGTTACATTTATAGAAAAAGAAATAACCTTCTTTCTATCCATAAACAGAACTCCTGGGATCCCATTGTCAACCGTTTGGGATACCCTTAAGGCCTATCTTAGGGGACAAATCATTTGTGGGGAACCGGGATTCGAACCTCCAACCTTCCGATCGGGGGACGACTGCCACTTCCACTACGCCACGGTTGTGTATTTTAACTTATTTATTTTAAGAAAATTTTAAGAATATTTTTCACTTCATCGAAACTGTCCGGTTTTATTTGTTTTAATACTGTGCGATAGAGGAGCAATGCATGAATGCCTGGTTAGGTCAGTGGTTTACAATCTGGGTTGCCATCCGGGAGACCTAGGTTTGATTCTTGCTCATGGAGAACTTTATAATATTATTTTTTTTAAAGCCTTTTGTTTTGGATAGGTCGGGTGGAATAGATACATACATCTACATGTTTATTCTTTGTTGTTGCTTGGTTTATGTTGTTGGCTAGACTTTTGGTTTGTTTTAGGTTGTTTGCTGGAGGAGGCATGAAGGCAGCAAAAACCCCATCTCCTCCACCCTTGTCTCTCAACACGCCCATTTTGAAGGAAATTTTGAATTTGCTACGGGGGCGGAGTTAAAGCTCCAGAGGGCATTAAGTGCCTCTTTAATGAAATATTCTAAATGGATAAATTGAAAAAAGATGGATGTTACTTGATTAACTGCTTTATTCAAAGTTTTTAAAAAAAAGTCCCAGTATTTCTAAAAGAAACACGTTATTTGAGAAGGTTCATTGCTGGGAAATATCAATTCACATGGCTAAGAGAGGAAAGCATAATGAAATAGTTCAAAGAAATTTCATTCAAGACTTCTTATGAAGTCACCAAATTCAAACAAGCAATTATAAACCAATATTTGATATAAGTAATAAAAGCAATACATAATTGAATGAAGTATTGCTTTGATTTGACATTAATTTGATCTCTAAGCTTCTGATCAACAGTGATCCTCTGAATGCTGACAACAGCTTCTGTCCAAACTACAAAATCACAGTACGGTCTGTTTGAGGCTAAAAGCTGCGTGTGAACCTGGTACCCGTACTGATGTTCAGGTTTCAGCTGCCCATCACTGTCCTTATAATCCAAAATCTCAAAATTTGCCTTTACATTAGTTTCTCTTATGCAAAAGGGACATTTAATTTCAACAACATCTTCCACACAGCAGTCGCAGGACACAAACACATCGGGGCTTGCTCCAATGTGAGGACACTATGGAAACGACAAGTCAACATTTTTGCACAAAAAGCTGTGCTCAGCTGCAACAGACTTTGTGTACTGCTCTAGAGCAACTCTTTCGTGTTCACATCCCCACCTTGTGGCTTCTGTTGAAAAAAACAAAATTTCCCACCACAAATGTTATACACTGTACTTTTAGCAGGTGCTTTTGGATTCCCAACACACACGGATTTCATTCGTGAAGCAGTTACTGTATTCTGCCATGGCGCAGAGCATGCCACACCTTACTTTTGGACTGCTCTTTAGTCACTAGCCGTGTTTCCATCAAGGTTTCTAGATGCGCATTTTGAAGCATCGCATCAGAAAAGCTGAATGGAAACGGCAAAATTCGAGTTAACTTCCTCTAATTTGCTCAAAAGTTGATACGCTCGCTTGAGGTGGTTTTTGGGGGTTTCGAAAGAGAGCTGATGCGCAAAACGACAGATGGAAACAGATTTGCCGACTCATTTCTGCCGTAGCGAACATTCACGTCATGTGACTGATCAGCTGTTTCCGCTCCGGACAACATGTAACATCGCTAAAACTAGTTGGCATGACAGAATAAATACAACTTGCCCGATAGCAACACATACCTGAAATATTCTCTCCATTTTGACGAGATGTGTGGTCGGGTCCTGTTTTCAACCGCTACTTCCTGTTTACTGTAGACACGCGTAACGCTGACGTCTGACGTAATGACGCTGACGTCTGACGTAATGCCGCTTTGCGTGGCATGGTAGATGCGCTTCAAGCCAGTTGATGGAAACACTTCTGCTTCGCATTAATTTTTATTTACATATTTGCGAATTTTTGAAAATTCACTCAAAATTCGTATTGAAAATAGATGGAAACACGGTTATTGTCTCGGCATTTGCAGACTAGTTCTGCTGTTATAAGCAAAGTGTCATACAGAGTTCTGCAAACATTAACTAAATCATTCCGCCCCATAGCCTGATACTTTTATTATTTATTTATTTATGTATTCCTTTTATAAAAATAAATACACAACAATCACATGCATTTTATGAAAATAAAATATCAAATGAAAGGCAGCAGAAAGAAGAAAAAAATCTTATTATATCTGCCCCTTTTCAAAACAATCAATTCAAACAAACAAGCAATTCAAACAATAATTATCTATAAGTAACAAAACAAAATGAATAACTCATCTCAATTTTTAATACATTGCACATTAAACTACTTCATATATATTTCTTTAACAATTCATTTTTTGATAATTTTCTTAAACATAAACATTGACATTGCTTTTTTCACATCATACCCCAAGTCATTCCACAATCCATCTCCCTGGACTGAGGTAGACCGTCCCTTCAAACTAGTTCTGTACTGTGACTTTACAAATACATCAGTTCCCTTTAGATTGCAACAGCTTGGTCTTTTAACAAAATGCATCTGAATATTTAAAGGTACTGCGTTGTTCTGAACTTTATACATCACCACTAGAATATTGTAATCTACCAAATCATGTAACTTCAGTAATTTCAATTGAAAAAATAATATACAGTACTAGAATTGGATTACGGTAATTTTTTCTTGCAATAATCCTTACAGGTCTTTTCTGTAAAATAAAAATAGGTTTTGTAATAGTTTTACATGCTTTTCCCCTAACATCAATACAATAAATTAAATATGGAACAATGATTGTATTATACACAAATACAACGCTTTGTAATTTAATAGGTCCTTGACTTTGTATAGAACAGAAATGGATTTAGATATTTTCATTTTTACAGAATTTATATGTTGTTTCCATGTCAGTTTGTCATCAATGACAACACCCAAGAAAGTCATCTCACTCACTCTACATATCTCACCACCCTCAATTATAAACGAAACATCTTCAGTTTTCTTTTTATTACTAAAAATCATATAAGTTTTGTCTAGATTTAATGATAATTTATTTAGTTTAAACCAAGTTTGTATTTTGACAAACTCCGTCTTAATCAACTCCAACATCGGTTTAATATCTTTACCTAAACAAAAGAAAGTAGTATCATCAGCAAAGAGGACACATTTGAGGAGTCCTGACACCTTTACCAAATCACTGACATATATAATAAATAACTTAGGTCCAAGTACAGAGCCTTGTGGAACTCCACATGTGATATTACAAAAATTAGATCTTACATCTTCTATTTGTACAAACTGTTTCCTATTCTTCAAATAACTACATACCCACTGCAGCGCTAGTCCTCTAATGCCATATTTATTTAATTTCTCAAGGAGAATGGTGTGACCGATTGTATCAAAAGCCTTTTGTAAATCAACGAATATAATTACGAATCTAAAAAAGCTAAGTCTGGTCCTCTGGACATTCAAAAAAAAAAAAAAGCAAAAAAACTTGTAGAAACGTTTCGTCTTTCGTCCGAAAGACTTCCTCAGTCTGAGATGCTGTATTCAGCTCAGTCTTATAAATAGCACCCTCTCACAGTGGATCAACCAGTTGGCTGATGACAGCCGAAACCAGCTGCTCACATGATCAAGGAGGACCATCAGCCTAACGATGGATCGTTAGCACCCTGATGGTTGTTTGCTATTCACAGAGGGCTGAGTGATACTAGCAATAACAGCATTGTAAGAGGGGGACAGTTGAACCCGGAGGCCTCCACCTCTGTTTAATGATGGACGGTTTCTTTTCACAAAGATGGCCTCCTTTACTCCTCTCTCAAACCATCGTTCCTCTCTATCAAGGATGTGAACATCTTCATCCCTGAAAGAGTGACCGCTGGCCTGGAGATGAGTGTAGACCGCAGAGTCCTGACCTGATGATGTTGATCTTCGGTGCTAGGCCATCCTTTTGGTCAATGGCTGTTTAGTTTCCCCGATATAAGACTGATCACAGCCCTCCAGACACTGAACAGCATACACAATATTACTCTGTTTGTGCCAGGGGACTGGATCTTTGGGATGAACCAGTCTTTGCCATAATGGGGGACGCTGTCTGCTCTGTGATACAGAGTCCTGATGACTCCTAACTTGTGCTCCAAAGGGTGATGGGAGTCAAACTGCAAATACTGGTCTGTGTGGGTGGTTTTGCGGTACACCTCAGTTTGCTAAGGTTGCAGTTTGCTCAGAAACTGAGACCTCACAGTCCAAGAAAGCCAACCTGCCATTTTTTTTACATCTTCTGTGCTTGGAGCTTAAAGCCTCGGATATAGTCGCGCTCTGGGTATTCGCGCATGCTCCGCGGAGTCCGTGCGCTCTCTAGCCACGCGCTGTGTGCGTTTATGGTTGCGCGCTGTTCATTGTTCACCGACAGATGGCAGTAGTGTGAAACCAGTGGGAATGTAGTACGAGAGAGTGTAGAACAAGAATCGGTTGACGTCACACATGACAAACAAAATGGCTGCTCGTATTTTTATTCATTAACAAGTGTGGCATTTTATTTTGTTTATATCTTCTATTCTTAATATTTTTAGTTTTGCAGAGGTCAGTTATTCACAGATATGTGTTTTTTTTACTGCCCTGCTGTAGTAGTTTGCATGAGTGCTGCTGTTATGAACATTTTACACCAAACGTCAATGTCAAATGTCAATGCTAGAACCTTCAGTTTATTTTATAGATACAGTATACTTTTTATACTACTATGAAAAAACTCAGGACAGTATTACACTTTTATTATTTCATTTTATGCTTATGTTCATTGGGTGTTTGGTGTTTTAGGGGTGTTTGGTGTTTCAGTGTTGGTGTAAATTTTCATACTTTTATACTACTATGAAAAAACTCAGGACAGTGTTACACTTTTACTATTTTATGCTTATGTTTATTAAATGTTTTAGTGTTTAGTGTTTAGATGGTTACTGTTGCACCGAGGGACTGAGAGAAACGCAATTTCAATCCTGTGTATGTCCTGTACATATTGCAGTTCTGACAATAAAGTTGACTTTGACTTTGACTTTGATTTTCAAAGACAGTGTTTCAACACTGTCTTTGTTTTTTCATTATTAAACTTTTTATTTACTTTTTACATTTTTACATTGTGCTTTTTTCAAGTTTTGGTTGCAGTAGTAATAACTCTACAATGACACATTTTAGCGTGTTTATGTTTTAGTTGCATGCACTGTTTAAATCAAATAGAATTAACTGAAAAAGTAATCTGTTTTCATAAATTTTTAATAAAACTACATAACCGAAGACTGTGCCGGAACATTTTTTGCAATGACATTTACCTGACAGCCATTTCTTAATCTTTTTGTGTACTACATGGTTAGGCTAGATTTGGGTTATGGGGTTTGTTTCTCTAACGAACACATTTGTTATACTGATCTCTAATCTATTGGTAATCGTAATAAACAGTCCATAAACTCATGCAAAACTGTTATGGAGCATTAATAACCATATAAAAAAATGCCCATTAATTGGAGGTGCTACCACTTTCATTTAATTAAATTAATTTGGGTTCAAGACCAGAATTGTACTCTCAAACATATAATCAGCAGCATGTTTTGTTTTAGTTTCTGCTAATTAAAGGTCATTGTTAGATTATTATAAGATTGTGATGTGAATCAACTTAACAGTATCACCTCCAAAATTATAGCTTTGAATGTGTTCATATTTAGAGTGCATCAGCACTTCAGAAAAGGAAGAGTCAACTTAATATGATTTTTGTTTATTTGTTTTTTATAAAACAAATCACAATAAAAAAACAGGAAAGCACACATGCATTTCATCTGATTGTCTTTATGATCACGCATGGACGGATCATACAGATGCTGGTACATTCGGACCTTTTCAGCCAGATTTCCTTCGAAGACGTCCATCTTGAAAGCCGGGTGTAGTCGCAATGACTACGCGCAGGCTTTGCGGAGCTTCAAAATCTGGGAGGTGCACGACCAGGCGCGAAACCTACGCGCGGGGCCAAAGCGCGGGGGCGGGGACTATGCGATTGCGTCACTTTTCGCGCGCGCACCCTTGCGCCCTATGCGACGCGTCAACTATATCCGAGGCTTAATGCTCTGAGACCTTGGGTCAGTGGTGCCACACACCCCAAGCCTGTTTTGGTCCAATCAAAATGAGATGTTGATTAGCTCCCCTGCATATTTATAAATATCTCTGCAGCGAGACTGCTCTGTGTATTCTCCTGAAGACTGCTGAGACACTCTGTGGGACTTGTGTCTGTGTATTGCAATAAACAACTTGAAACATTTTTGAAGACATTTTTCACACCTGTTTCTGTGTTGAAGCAATTTAGAGCAAAAAAATCTACAATACTGATAGGAGAGATCATATCTCTCCAGTTTTCGCTTCTCTCCATGGGCTCCCTGTCAAATTCAGAATATAATTCAAAATCTTACTTCTAACGTACAAAGTTCTCAACAACCTAGTTCCATTATATATTACATATTTCATTGTTCTTTACTTCCCTGACAGAGAACTTTGCTCTCAGACTGCAGGTTTAATTGCGGTTCCTAGAGTTTCCAAAAGTGGAATGGGAGGCAGAGATTTCAGTTATCAGGCTCCTCTCTTGTTGAATCAACTTCTAGTTTTGTCTATGAAGCTTGCACATTGACTACTTTTTGTCACGGTTTGGTGCGGTGTGGAGGGATGAGTCCTGTGGTGCGGACAGGCAGACTCACGGAGGTAAGAGTAGTAAAAATAAAATACTTTAATAAGGCAAAAACAAACTCTGACGTGGCAGTACAAAATGAAAACAGACGCTCTACTATGGCTGAAGTACTAATCCTAGACATACAGGCAAGAGGTACTCACGAGACCAAGGAGCTGAGGAACGACACACCAGGGAACAGGGACAATGACCCGACAATGAGACACACATGAACGTTGACTAAATATGCTTCCTAATTAACTTAAAACACAAACACCTGAGACGTAGACCCGACAGACACAGGATGTAAGGAGGGAGACAAACCAGCAGAGGGAGCCATCCTTACAGTACCCCCCCTCAAAGACGCCCCCCGGCGTCCCCAAAGAACACCCCCCAAAAAACAGGGCGGGCGGAGGGAGGAAACGCAGGGACGGCGGGCACGAGAAAACACAAGGACAAGGGACAAAACACAAGGACAACAAACCAAAAACCAACAGGAACAGGGCCTGGGACAAATGCTAAACACAAAAGGCTAAACCTAGAAAATGAACAAGCGTCCAAACATCGAGACCAGGACATCGATCCCGGGCAAGGACCCCTCAGGTGGGCGACCGGGAGACCGTCCATAGTGCAGGAACCCGTCTGGTGGACGACCGCGAGGCCGTCCATCCCGCAGAGTCACCTCAGGCGGGTGACCCGGACGCCGTCCATCAAGCAAGAGAGTCCGTTGGCGACGAGGCCCATCAAGCAGGAGCTTCTGTCGGTGACGAGGCCCCAGGACAGGTGAAGACGAGGGTGGAGCCCTCCAAGGCCCACCCAGAACAGGAGCCTCAGCATGCGGGGCAGTGGCGCCAAGCCATGAGACGTCAGATAAGACGTCGAGCGGCGTCGAGACGTCTGGTGAGCAGACATCATGGATGTGGAGACCCACCATCGGTGTAGTGGAGACCCCCGGCTGCGAGACCTCCGGCTACGAGACCTCCGAGACCTCTGGCTGAGAGACCTCTGGCTGCGAGACCTCTGGCTGCGAGAACTCTGGCTGCGAGACCTCTGGCTGCGAGACCTCTGGCTGCGAGACCTCTGGCTGCGAGACCTCTTGGGAGGAGTCCTCCAGGACCCTCCTGGAGCAGGAAACGTAAGGGGTTCCCTCCAGGGACCCCTCGAGGCAGGAAACGTGAGGGGTTCCCTCCAGGGACCCCTCAAGGCAGGAAACGTGAGGGGCTCTCCCCTGAGACCCCTCTGGACTGGTAACGTGAGGGGCTCTCTCCTGAGACCCCTCTGGACTGGTAACGTGAGGGGCTCTCTCCTGAGACCCCTCTGGACTGGTAACGTGAGGGGCTCTCTCCTGAGACCCCTCTGGACTGGTAACGTGAGGGGCTCTCTCCTGAGACCCCTCTGGACTGGTAACGTGAGGGGCTCTCTCCTGAGACCCCTCTGGACTGGTAACGTGAGGGGCTCTCTCCTGAGACCCCTCTGGACTGGTAACGTGAGGGGCTCTCTCCTGAGACCCCTCTGGACTGGTAACGTGAGGGGCTCTCTCCTGAGACCCCTCTGGACTGGTAACGTGAGGGGCTCTCTCCTGAGACCCCTCTGGACTGGTAACGTGAGGGGCTCTCTCCTGAGACCCCTCTGGACTGGTAACGTGAGGGGCTCTCTCCTGAGACCCCTCGAGACTGGATACGAGACCCTCCATCGTTGTGGAGGCGTCAAGGGTTAGAGGACCCTCCATCGACGTGGAAGCGTCAGCGAGGAATGGACCCTCCATCGACGTGGAGGCGTCAGCGATGAATGGACCTTCCATTGACGTGGAGGCGTCAGCGATGAATGGACCCTCCATCGACGTGGAGGCGTCAGCGATGAATGGACGCTCCATCGATGTGGAGGCGTCAGCGATGGATGGACCCTCCATCGACGTGGAGGCGTCAGCGATGAATGGACCCTCCATTGACGTGGAGGCGTCAGCGATAAATGGACCCTCCATCGACGTGGAGGCGTCAGCGATGAATGGACGCTCCATCGACGTGGAGGCGTCAGCGATGGATGGACCCTCCATCATGTTTTATTGTCATTTAATTCTGTTGCTCCTTGTAGCACTTTGAGATTTTCATTAATGAAAAGTGCGTTATAAATTGAATTCATTATTATTATTATTATTAAGAGTAGTAAAAATAAAATACTTTAATAAGGCAAAAACAAACTCTGACGTGGCAGTACAAAATGAAAACAGACGCTCTACTATGGCTGAAGTACTAATCCTAGACATACAGGCAAGAGGTACTCACAAGACCAAGGAGCTGAGGAACGACATACCAGGGAACAGGGACAATGACCCGACAATGAGACACACATGAACGTTGACTAAATATGCTTCCTAATTAACTTAAAACAAAAACACCTGAGACGTAGACCTGACAGACACAGGATGTAAGGAGGGAGACAAACCAGCAGAGGGAGCCATCCTTACACTTTTAAGATTAGGTTTAAGTCTTTTCTTTTTGATACATCCTATAGTTAAGGTTGGCTTTGGTTTCTTGAACTATCCCTTAGTTATGCTGCTATAGGCTTAGACTGCTTGAGGACAAATTGACCACATTTCCTCACTTTGCTGCTGTCTTTACTTGTTTGTATTTGTAATTATTTATATCCTTAACATGTTTTTTGTTTTTTTTGTCTTTTCTCTAATAGAAACTACACCTGGACCTGTCATTCTATGTTTGTCTGTTTCACCTTCCTGTCCTCTCAAACCCCAGCTGGCCAAATTAGATGGCCACGCCTCCTGAGCCTGGTTCTGCTGGAGGTTTCTTCCTGTTAAAAATGAGTTTTTCCTTTCCACTGTTGCCTTTGTGCTTGATCAGAATGGGAGACTGCCGCAAAGTGAAGATTCAATGACATCTGCTGGCTTCCTTAGATAGATAATTTAAACAAATTAGCTTTTTTAATGTATGTGAATGATTTTGTACAGTGCCCTGAGATAACTTCTGTTGTGAAATGGCACCACCGAGCGGAGTTGAACCACGCTGTACCGGTACTAAGGGTACTAATGGAAAGGGGGCATTATATTATTATTCCGGTAAGATGGCGCCCGTGTGCATGGCTACGTATCCACCTCTGTTGATGGTGTTCAGAGTTTTTGTGTTTTGTTCGTTTTTCATTGGAGACACAAATACATTGCTGGTGTATGATCGGCAACAGCTCCTAGATCTGCGTTTTTCTGCCACGGATGTCGTTGACTTGGGCCAGTATGAACGTACCTCTGGGAGACCCCCTCTGCCCACGCTGCTCGACAAAGACCTGCCTGTTTATCTCTGCTGTGCTCCTCACCTGCCTGCATGGAGAAATCGATACAGACGATAGAGGAAACGTGGGAGACGCGCTAGCCGGCTGGTGAAGCTCAAAGCCCTGCGTGCTGTTTCGTTGTCTTCAGCTGGTGGGCTTGATTCCCACCGCCAGCTTCCCGCGTGCACGGACCAGGAAAACAACGGGAGCGTGCAACCGGGGGAGCTCATTATGGAAAGCGAGCCGCTGGCACGCACTCACTCAACAGCTGCTGGCTCGGATAACATCAGGATGTGTGTTATCAACGCAAGATCTGTCTGCAACAAAACTTTCATACTCAAGGATTACTTTCAGGAACACGATTTGGACTTTTTTGCCGGGTGAGTCCAGAGCATTGACGGAAATAATACCACAAAACTGTTTGTATTTTAACAACCCGTGGCCATCAGGTCGTGTTGGTGGATTATTAACAATATTCAAATCAACTTTTAACTGTAAACAACTGCCCATCCCAGTCTCCTGCTCCAGTTTTGAGCTGACTGTTTTTGAACTAGGCCATTCACCTGCAACTTTATGTGCTCTGGTCTACCGCCCACCTCATTCTAAGGACTTCGTCAGTGAGTTTTCTGATTTCCTGGCTGAAATTACACCTAAATATGCTCGGGTGGTCATTTTTGGCGATTTCAATTTACATGTGTGTTGTCATGAGAAGCCCATGGTTAAGGACTTTTTAGATTAATTGGACTCATTTAATTTAAATCAGCATGTAAACAGTCCCACCCAACAGTGCAGACATATACTGGACCTTGTGTTAACATATGATTGTTTCTAATCTTGAAATAGGTGACAATGTGTTTTCAGACCACATGCCAGTCCGGTTTCACTTCACCCTCCCCCATGTAACTCCTAAGACGTGCATTCCTGCACGTAAAGGCAGGATTTTTAACCATTTAACTGTCACTCGTTTCACTGAGGTTTACAACAATGAAATAATAATTCAGCCCCTAGTGTTCCTCTCCATCACTGAGGAGCTGACATCCCAGTTTGACTCTGTTTGTTTAAAAGCTCTGGATCATGTTGCTCCTATTAAATCTAGGAGACCAAAACTCAGAGCAGAACCGTGGCTGAATGACGTGACCAGAGCTGTTTGGCAGCAATGTAGGAAGGCAGAGCAAAAATGGAGAAAAGACAGACTACAGGACTCTTTTCAAATGGGAAAAGAGAGCTGACGCAGATATCAGAAAGAAGTAAAAACTGCTAAATCCCAATACTTCTCTGATATCATTGCTTCAAACTCTCGCAATCCACGAGTTCTGTTCTCCACCCTAAACTATGTTCTCCACCTCACTGAACAATCACCCCTGGAAGCCTCGACTGAGTTGTGTGAGAACTTCCAACATTTTTTTTAGATAAAATTGCAACCTCCCGGGCTCTCATTTCTCCTCCAACTCATGATCCATCCATCCCTCCTCAATCTGTAACCCTATTTGACCACTTTGAACCAGTCTCTCTGTCCTCTCTAGAGCAGGTCATGTGCAACCTGAAACCATCTGGTTCCCCCTTTGATGTGGTCCCCCCTCAGCTCCTAAAGGAGGTTTTTCTCACTCTAGGTCCCTCCATTCTCTCTATTGTAAATAGCAGTCTATCCTCGGGCGTGGCGCCAAAATCATTAAAACATACTGCTGTTCAACCTCTCCTGAAAAAAACCAAACCTTGACCCTTCAGTAGTATCTAACTTCAGGCCTGTCTCCAGACTCCCATTTATTTCTAAGCTTCTATAGAAAATAGTTGAGTCCCAGTTGAAGTGCTTCCTGGAGGATCATGCTATCCCTGAGTTATTCCAATCTGGCTTCAAATCTCTCCACAGCACTGAGACTGCCCTACTGAAGGTTTTTAACGACATCTTCCTATCCACAGACACTGGTGACTCTATGTTACTTGTCCTATTGGACCTCACATCCGCTTTCGACACCATCGACCATGAGATCCTCATTGCTAGGTTGGAGCAGTGGGTGGGCATCACAGGGTCGGCCCTCAATTGGTTCAGATCCTACCTCTCTGATAGGTCCTTTTGTGTTTCCATCAATGATTTTAGTTCTGCAGTGGCAACTCTTAAATGGGGGGTTCTGCAGGGGTCCATCCTGGGTCCTCTCCTGTTGGGTGGGACTCTCTATTCTATATAAATATCTGGGTATCCTGATCGATTCACATCTCTCTTTTAAACTCCACGTGGAAAACCTAGTGAAGAAATTGAAAGTTAAACTGGGTTTCTTTTTCAGAAACAGATCATGTCTAACACTGAATGTTAGGAAACGCCTTGTATCTGTGACTTTCCTTCCCTCCATTGATTACGGTGACATTCTCTACATGAATGCTCCTACAAGCACCCTGCGGATGTTGGATGTGGTCTATCATGGTGCACTAAGATTCATAACTGGTTGTGATTATCGTACCCACCACTGCACCCTGTATTCACTGGTTAATTGGACATCATTAACCTCACGCAGACTCTTCCACTGGTACATTTTCATCTTTAAATCACTTCTTGGTCTGCTGCCCTCATACATCTCCTCCTACATGTCTTTGCGTGAGTGCAGCTACAGTGTGCGCTCTCAGGACATGATTACCTGCAGTGTTCCGTCAGTGAGGACTGAACTTGGAAAAAGGGCCTTCTCCTATTCTGCTCCTGCTTCATGGAATATCTTACAAAAAGATCTGAAGCTCTCGACCTTGACTTCTCTAAATGGTTTTCAGAATCTGTTGGAATCCTGGCAAAAACCAATGCAGATTTGTTCCTGTCTTTGATTTTATACGTCTACCTTATAATGTTTTGCTAGTTTTTTGATACTTTGTTAAAAAAAGAAAGAAAAAAAAATCTTTTGTTTTTTTCTCTCTTTTTGTTTTCTATTGTTTATTGTTTGTTTGTTTATTGTTTAATGAAATTCTATCACTGCTGTTCATTGTTCTTTAGTTTTAGCAGGTCGCTTTCGTAAATGAGCCCATGAGGTTCAAAAGATTTACCTGACTAAATAATGAGGTTCAAAAGATTTACCTGACTAAATAAAGGTTGAATGAATGAATGAATTCTCCTTATACCTGCTGCCACTTGGTGCTATTTTCCAGAAACGCAACATGCCTTTCCACTTCTACGCTGATGACTGTCAAATTTACTTCCCCCTAAGACACAATGGCCCTCATGCACGAACATGTTCGTATTTTTATCCTAATTTTCTCCTACTTTTGTTCGTACGAAGCGTTCGTACGAACATGCCACGTCAGATTCAACAAAGTCTTCTATCCTCAGGAAAAGTGTGTAAATGGCTGCGCAAATATGATGAATCCCACCTGTTCTATCAACCTGCGCGTGCACGCGGAGAGGTCATTTACATAATTCCCACCCCTCAAAACACCATATAAGGCTACGTTTCCTGCCTCAGAGGCAAAACGTGTTCGTTCATAAAATGACAGCGAAAAGTAAAAAGAAGAACTCTACCGGTGCGGAGATTGAAGTTCTGCTCTCTGAGGTCAAGAAAAGAAAATCTGTCCTTATTAGCAGCGTCACTCATGGGAGTAAATGACCAACTAAAGCCAAAGAATGTTTGTTTATAAGAAATGTGGACCTTAAAATATACACGCGTCCTGGTGGCCCACTGGGTAAAGCATTGCACCGCTTATCGAGACCTCGTGGGTTCGATTCCCACAAGGTATGACTATTTTTTTTCCTTCTTTCTTTAGATTATTTATTCATTCCAGATTAAAAAGACTTTATGCTTCATTTCTTGTTGTATTGTAAATAGTTTTCTTGTGTTTTTTAAATCTGGAATGAATTAAAAGGAGAAAAAAAAACGTTGTCCCATGTGGGACTCGAACCCATAAAGTTCGGAACTGCAAAGCAACGCTCATCTCATTGAGCTATCTGAGATCTGTGACTGCAACAGGAGGAGGTCAATGTAAAGTCTGCGTTACCGAAGTCTGCGTTACCGAGACAAATTAAACTTAAATTAATTCATAATTTAAGTTGGTTTCAGTTTGAGATCTTCATATTGATATTGTAGTGTTAGAAAACGGCATTGATAACAAATTGATTTTAATTTAAATACTTTAATCCGTTAGTCATTATTACATTTAAAATTATAATTCGACTTCAAACAGAACCTATTGTCAAAAACAATTGTGGTGCGTGACTTTTTTAAACTCTAAATATTTTCTAAATAACGAAATATGAAGTTATTAGTGGAGAAATTCCGTCTGGATGACAGCAGACTGACGCTCCTAAAATATACGACAGGTCCGGACCACTCGTAAATTTTGTTCGTATCTGAAAAAAATCGTAGGATACGAAAACATTGTTGAATGCCACAAATGATCCTAAATCACTCGCACGCACAGTTTAAGAACAAATCTGTGCGTACGAACGGTTCGTGCATGAGGGCCAATGGTACATGCTCTATTCAACCTCTACTCGACTGCCTGGCTGACATCAGGGACTGGGTGGCTTTAAATTTCTTAAGTTTCAATGATAAGAAGTCTGAAGCCATATTGTTCCTTCCCAATGACACAATCTCGAACCACTGCATCGACCTTTCTGCTTTACCCGTCTGAAAAACAAAAAGTCACAAATCTGGGAGTGATAATAGATCCTTCCATGAAACTCAACAGTCATGTAAATATGATCGTTAAATCCTGTTTTATCCAGCTGAGGCGACTGTCTAAGCTGAAGCCCATATTATCAAAAAATAACGTGGAGACAGTAATTCACGCATTTATTACATCTAGGCTTGATTACTGCAATTCACTTCTGCTTGGTGTCAGTCAGGCCACCATTGCACGATTACAGCTGGTTCAGAATGTAGCAGCCCGATTTTTAACCAGTACACGCAAAAGTGAGCACATTACACCAGTCTTGGCCTCCCTGCACTGGCTACCGGTTCATCTTCGAATCCAGTTCAAAATTCTCATGTATGTCTACAAATCACTGAACAGTCTCACCCCTGCCTATCTCTCGGATTTGATACACCCATATGTCCCACCACGTGCTTTGAGGTCAGAGGACCGGGTACTTTTAAGAGTTCCAGGGACTCATCTTAAACGCAGAGGTGACAGGGCGTTCTCTGTAGCAAGCCCAAGACTCTGGAACGAGTTACCGCTGCTCGTCAGACAGGCCCCCTCCCTCTCAGTTTTCAAATCCCATTTAAAGACTCACTACTATTCTGTTGCTTTCAACACCAGCTGATTTGTATTTGGTCGTTTTATTTATGATCTGCAATGTTTTTATGTCTTTTGTTTTGTACTTCATTGTGTGTGTTGCCTGTTGTTTGTTTGTTTGTTTGTTCAGCACTTTGGTTTGGCCTTGTTCCTGTTTAAAGTGCTTTATAAATAAAATGGTATGGTATGGTATATTGCCTTGCCACTGTCTCAACTCTCAGAGCTGAGAGAGAGCTGAAGATCACGGCACAATGAAGCCAGCAGGACCACATCATCTGCAAATAGCAGAGAAGGAATCCTGAGGCCACCAGACCAGACTCCTTCTGCCTCCTGGTTGCACCGAGAAATTCTGGACGGGCAAACTCCCATAACCCCTCAAAGACCCTAGTGAGGGTAAAGAGCTTATCCAGTGTTCCAAGGCCAGGACAGAACCCACATTGTTCCTCCTGGATTTGAGGTTTCACCAACGATTGGACTCGCTTCTCCAGTACCCCTGAATAGACCTTATCAGGGAGGCTAAGGAGAATGATGCCCCTGTAATTAGAGCACACCCTCTGGTCCATTTTTTGAAGAAGGGAACCACCACCCCAGTCTGCCAATCCAGTGGCACTGCCCATGATGACCATGCGATGTTGCAAAGGCGTGTAAACCAACACAGCCCCACAACATCCATAGCCTTAAGTAAATCAGGGTGAATCTCATCCACCCCCAGAGCCCCGTCGCCGCAGAGCTTTTTAATTAACTACCTCGGAGACCTCAGCCACGGTTATAGATTGACTAACACTGATGCCATTCACCAACTAGTCACCAACAATCACAGCCCAGCAAGGCTTAAGTAACTGTTAAAGTGTTTCCATCCACATATTATTGCCAATTTTTACATTTTAAAATCATTTTTTGTAAAAGTGGGCTATTGGCAATCATTAAAAAATTTAGTAGATTCCTGGAAATCACATTACTTTCTGACCCACAGTGGGTTTCTGACCCCAGCTTTGAGGACAATCAGCATGAGCAGCTGCCACTTTGTGCTAGCTTTAACAAAGACAACATACCAACTTACAAGAAACACATCATTATTTATTGTAGCCATTTATGTTGAAGTGCCAAATATTAACTGTTATTTTCACAGAAGAACCCTAAGCTACTTTAAAACTGGATTCGTAGTCTTCATTCGGCTGTAATAAAATTAGGAGATTCTCCTAGATATTTGATAAATGTTTATTATCGCATGCTGCCAGAAGTCAAAGGCAGAGTGATGTTTTAGTCCATGTCTGTCTGTGTTTAGCCAAATATGATACCATTGGACTGATTCTAATGAAGTTGCAAACAGCAATTCCAAGATTTAATCATTATTTGATACAATTAGGTAAATTTTTAGGTAATACTCTTAGGGATGGGGCCGATCTGGTATCAGTACTGTATTGACCTCCGATACCAGCATCATTTACATATCGGATTTTCCGATCCAACCTGCCGATATCTTCCGATCCATGAGGCACTTTGGCTTCAAGCTATGGAATGGATTTCTTGAACGGAGGTGTGTCTCATGAACCCAGAGTAATAAGACCCGCCTCACATTCAGGAAATCCATTTCATAGTTTGCAGACAGCTACAGTGTGAGGACTGAGTGAGTAGCATCTTAGCTAACAGCTAGCTAACTTTTCATTGTAACATGTCCGCTTTGTGGAAGTATTTTACACTAAACACGGCAAGACAGCAACGTGCAATGTCTGCAGAGCCATAGCACCACATTAAACTGCGGTCAAGTTAGTTTTACGTTGGACATTCGAGCTCCAGGGCTTCAGTGGGACGCCACTCTCGCTGAACTGAAACACAGGCATCCCGACCCGGCCAGCCACGTCCCCATCTTGGTGGAGGGACAGGCTGAGAGCGGCTGACCGACATCAGAGCGCCCACACCGGATTGAACAAGAAAAACACACCTCTTAAGTAGTGCATTAACAGAATAACCGAGTTTTCGACAGATCGAGTGCTTTGACTTCTATCGAGGCTTTTTTGTCCACCTCGACTACCCGTAGTGACATCATCACGTGATAAAAACAGAGCGCGGGGTAGCTTTTAGTAGACGCTACAAAATGGATTCCTTTGTGCGCACGGATCTATGAAGCTGGTCCAGTCTTGTCAAAAAGGTAAAACAGTTTATAATTTTATAAATTGCGCCACTCATTGAAACATCCTGTTGACGTTCTTTGCTCTGACCACCGTAGTAGATTGTTGTGACAGCAGAGGGCAGTGTTGCATTGCAGGTCCCATATATAACACGGTCGAAACGGCTTCATCTCTCTCGTTTCACAAACAAAAAAACAAATATTCATCTCTCTAGAGCTACCAAAAACCTATAAACACAATCTCTAAAAGTAAACCTAAATTGCACAGCACTGCAGGCGGTGGTACGGTGTGGCTGTGGCCCCATTTGTTTTTTAAGTTTCGGTTTTCATCGCCTTATACTTTCACTTTTAATATTATTAATATAACTAATAGTTTTGTTTTTCCTGTGACTTATGTGCAGTATGATAAATGATAGGAGCATAATAAATGCTCCCAATGCTTTGTTGGTCTTTTTTTTCTTTTTGTAAAGACGTTTTTAGGCATTTATATTTATTTATTTATTTTGCATCGTAAGACACTGTGGGAGGGGCCAAAGGGGTCGGGTGCATTGTGGAATGGGTGGTGGCCGAGGGCGGGGACCCTGGCGGTCTGATACTCGGCTACAGAAGCTGGCCATTGGGACATGGAATGTCACCTCTCTGGTGGGGAAGGAGCCTGAGCTAGTGTGTGAGGTTGAGAGGTTCCGGCTAGAAATAGTCGGACTCACCTCAACGCATGGCTCTGGCTCTGGAACCAGTTTCCTTGAGAGGGGTTGGACACTCTTCCACTCTGGAGTTGCCCCTGGTGAGAGGCGCCGAGCAGGAGTGGGCATACTTGTTGCCCCCCATCTTGGTGCCTGTACGTTGGGGTTCACCCCGGTGAACGAGAGGGTAGCCTCCCTTCGCCTACGTGTGGGGGGACGGGCTCTGACTGTTGTTTGTGCCTATGCGCCGAACGGCAGCGCAGATTACCCACCCTTTTTGGAGTCCTTGGAGGGGGTATTGGAGGGTGCGCCTCCTGGGGACTCCCTTGTTCTGCTGGGGGACTTCAACGCTCACGTGGGCAATGACAGTGAGACCTGGAGGGGTGTGGTTGGGAGGAACGGCCCCCCTGATCTGAACCCGAGTGGTGTTCTGTTGTTGGACTTCTGTGCTCGTCATGGATTGTCCATAACGAACACCATGTTCAGGCATAAGGGTGTCCATATGTGCTCTTGGCACCAGGACACCCTAGGTCGTAGTTCAATGATCGACTTTGTTGTCGTCTCATCTGATCTGCGGCCGCATGTCCTGGACACTCGGGTGAAGAGAGGGGCGGAGCTGTCAACTGACCACTACCTGGTGGTGAGTTGGCTCCGATGGTGGGGGAGGATGCCGGTCAGACCTGGCAGACCCAAACGTATTGTGAGGGTCTGCTGGGAACGTCTGGCAGAGTCTCCCGTAAGACGGAGCTTTAACTCCCACCTCCGGGAGAGCTTTGAACACGTTCCGAGGGAGGCGGGGGACATTGAGCCCGAGTGGGCCATGTTTCGCGCCTCTATTGTCGAGGCAGCTTATCGGAGTTGTGGCCGCAAGGTTGTTGGTGCCTGTCGTGGTGGCAACCCTCGAACCCGGTGGTGGACACCGGCGGTGAGGGATGCTGTCAAGCTGAAGAAGGAGTCCTATTGGGCCTTTTTGGCCTGTGGGACCCCGGAAGCAGCAGATAGGTACCGGCAGTCCAAGCGGCATGCGGCTCGGGTGGTTGCTGAGGCAAAAACTCGGGCGTGGGAGGAGTTCGGAGAGGCCATGGAGAATGACTTCCGTACGGCTTCGAGGCGATTCTGGTCCACCATCCGGCGTCTCAGGGGGGGAAAGCGGTACGCGACCAACACCATTTATGGTGGGGATGGCGTGCTGTTGACCTCAACTCGGGATGTTGTGAGTCGGTGGGCGGAATACTTCGAAGACCTCCTCAATCCTACTGGCACGTCTTCCACTGAGGAAGCGGAGCCTGGGGACTTTGGGTCGGGCTCTCCAATCTCTGGTGCTGAGGTCGCCAAGGTGGTTAAAAAGCTCCGCGGTGGCAAGGCTCCGGGGGTGGATGAGATTCGTCCTGAGTTCCTTAGGGCTCTGGATGTTGTGGGGTTGTGTTGGCTTACGCGACTCTGCAATATCGCGTGGACATCGGGGGCAGTTCCCTTGGATTGGCAGACTGGGGTGGTGGTTCCCCTATTCAAAAAGGGGGACCGTAGGGTGTGTTCCAACTATAGAGGGATCACACTCTTAAGCCTCCCTGGTAAGGTCTATTCAGGGGTTCTGGAGAGGAGGGTCCGTCGGATAGTCGAACCTCGGATTCAGGAGGAGCAGTGTGGTTTTCGTCCTGGTCGTGGAACACTAGACCAGCTCTACACCCTCAACAGGGTCCTGGAGGGTGCGTGGGAGTTTGCCCAACCAGTTTACATGTGCTTTGTAGACTTGGAAAAGGCATTCGACCGCGTCCCTCGGGGGGTTCTGTGGGGGGTACTCCGGGAGTATGGGGTACCAGGCCCTTTGATATGGGCTGTTAGGTCCCTGTACGACCGGTGTCAGAGCTTGGTCCGCATCGCTGGCAGTAAGTCAGGCTCGTTTCCGGTGAGAGTTGGACTCCGCCAAGGTTGCCCTTTGTCACCGATTCTGTTTATAACTTTTATGGACAGAATTTCTAGGCGCAGCCAAGGTGTTGAGAGGATCCGTTTTGGTGGCCTTAGAATCGCTTCTCTGTTTTTTGCAGATGATGTGGTCCTATTGGCTTCATCAGCTCGTGATCTACAGCTTTCGCTGGAGCGGTTTGCAGCTGAATGTGATGCGGCCGGGATGAGGATCAGTTCCTCCAAATCCGAGGCCATGGTCTTGAGCCGGAAAAGGGTAGCGTGCCCTCTCCGGGTCGGGGAGGAGGTCCTTACCCAAGTGGAGGAGTTTAAGTATCTCGGGATCTTGTTCACGAATGAGGGAAAACTGGAGCGTGAGATCGATAGGCGGATAGGTGCAGCGTCCGCAGTGAAGCGGGCGCTGTACCGGTCTGTCGTGGTGAAGAGAGAGCTGAGTCAAAAGGCAAAGCTCTCAATTTACCGATCGATCTACGTTCCCACCCTCATCTATGGTCATGAGCTTTGGGTTATGACCGAAAGAACAAGATCTCGGATACAAGCGGCTGAAATGAGTTTTCTCCGCAGGGTGGCTGGACTCTCCCTTAGAGATAGGGTGAGAAGCTCGGTCATCCGGGAGGGACTCGGAGTAGAGCCGCTGCTTCTCCACATCGAGAGGAGCCAGTTGAGGTGGCTCGGGCATCTGGTTAGGATGCCTCCTGGACGCCTCCCTGGTGAGGTGTTCCGGGCATGTCCCACCGGGAGGA
>JBBPBX010032307.1:17891-29884 GCA_038048925.1 Garcialebias charrua | reverse complement strand
TAGCCTCGTTGAGTCACGGGGACTCATTTACAAGAGGGACCTGTCTCACTCACACCAAACAACCATCCACTCTCACACTCACACCTAGGGTCAATGCATGTTCTCCCGTGGGTCGTACAGTATCAGAAATAAATAATAAATAGTTTGATCTGAAAATGGCTTCAAAATAACATCTCGCCGCAGCACGGACAGGAGGTCAAGGATTGACCACCTCCTGTCATGTTGGCACGCGTCTTGCCAACATGACAGGAGGTGGTCAAGGATTGACCACCTCCTGTCATGTTGGCACGCGTCTTGCTGCGCAAGACGCGTGCCAACATGTTTTGCAGCACAAATGAGTCATGCGCGTTCCTCCAGGCCATCGCGCAACCACATAGCAGGTTATATTTCGAATCAGATATAATTTGGACATTTATGGAGTGGTATTGCTTCCGAATGGGAATGCGTCAGGTGAAGGTGCTTTGATCCGTATGTGTGTACAGTCTACTCGATGGTGTTTGGCAGTCCAGCAATATGAAAATCAGTCTTAATTTGTACTTGTTCTGCGGCAGTGTACGGGAATTTTATGTACCTGGGTGTTAATATGAGGAGCGGCTTTGATAAGGGGGAGCGCACGACTCACTGAAGCCTGCGCGACACACCAGACAAATTAAACTTAAAATTATAATTCTAATTCAACCAGAATAACCTATTGTCAAGAACAATTATGGTGCGTGATCTTTTAAAACCCAAAATGTTTTCTAAATAACAAAATATGAAGTTATTAGTGGAGAAATGCCGTCTGGATTACAGCAGACCGACTGCTCGTAAAATATACGACAAGTCCGGACCACACGTAAATTTTGTTCATATCTGAGAAAAATCCTAGGATACGAAAACATTGTTGAATGCCACAAATGCTCCTAAATCACTCGTACGCACAGTTTAAGAACAAATCTGTGCGTACGAACGGTTCATGCATGAGGCCCAATGTTCACAAACCTTTAAATTCTTTTGTATCAATGGCGCAGCAATCAACCAGGCCTGGAATCGATGCTGTAGGACTGAGTAAAACTGAAAGTTATGCACCATAACTCATGTTCCCTGAAGGAAGGGAACGAGCTGCAACATACTTGCTATGGGAATTGCGCCCTCGTGCAATTACCTGAAGGAATACAATCACGCCTTTACGGCTAGGGCGTCAGCGTCGCGCCAGAGGCCCCGCCCTCTGGGTATTTAAGTGGCTGACGCCCGTCCATCTTTCTCCAACATTGCACTTTACCGCGCTTTCAGCATTGAAAGGGCCAGATATGTTGCATCTCGTTCCCTTCCTTCAGGGAACATGAGATATGGTACCCTGATGCATGCTCAATAATTATGGTACATAACTTTCAGTTACCTTATCAGTCAGTCACTCGGTGGAACATACTTGCTATGGGAACGTAATTCATTCACGCCCTTGAAATGCTCAGTAAAATGCAAGTGGGAACATCCGCCTTAAAAAGACAGGCATCTCCCGGCTGCTTTCTACAGGGTATGTAGAGAGCACAGGCTGAGAGGAAAAAATGCCAAACGTAAAGAACATCAGTTTGATGTTTCGACTGGGCATATAGATAAACAACACCAGCTAGAGACAGCCTAAGCGTGCTCCACTAGTGTGAGTTGAAAAACCTTTCTTTTTTCTTTTTTTTTTTACATATAGGGCACGACTGACAAGTGGGGCCCATCCTGATGTTGGAGATCAGTTAGGGAGAGGGAAAACCCTTCCATTAAACATCTCCTAGGCAAAACATAAACACCAAAGGGGTACCCTTGTGTATGTTGTAACTGTTTGTTTTGGGATAAAGCAACCAAAGCCTTAGGCTCTCAGCCAGTTCCCTTCAAAGGCCAGGCTGAAAGTTGCCACAACCCTGGACGTGGGTGTAGAAGCTGCCCACGTGCCTGAGTCAGCAGATCCCTGTGAGGAGGCAATTGCCATGGTATCCCTGATAACATTGAAATCAACTCCGGGAACCACGGTTTCTGTGGCCATCTGGGGGCTATGAGGATCAGGGAGAGAGCTCCCTGGCGCACACGTTCCAGTGTCGGCCCAATCAGGGGGACAGGTGGAAAGGCATAGTAGAGCACCCCTGCTGGCCAATCATGTGCCAGAGCATCCATTCCCAAAGGTGCGTCTGTTTCCCTCAAGGAGAAGTAGAGGTCACACTACGAGCTAGACCTGCAAGGGAACAAGTCCACAGAGGCTCTCCCAAATCGTGACCAGACCTGTTCCACAATCCGTGGATTCAGGCTCCATTCTGACGCCAAGAGAGGCCCTCTTGAGAGTGAATCGGCTCCATAATTTAGATCACCAGGGACATGAGTCGACCTAAGTGACAGAACTCTTGGAGCACACCACGTGAGCATCCTCTGCGTCAGTCCGAGGAGGGCCCGAGACCTTGTTCCTCCCTCTCTGTTGATGAAGGACACTGTGGTCCTGTTATCTGATTTCACCAGGATATGCTGTCCAGCAATCAGACCTTTACTGAAGAAGTATTTTAATGACAGGAATATGGCCAGCAACTCTAGGAAGTTGATATGTAATGTCGCTTCCTGCTCATTCCAAAGGCCGCAGACGTTCTGATTTCTGCAGATCGCCCCCCATCCTGTTTTAGAGGCGTCCGTCGTGATTACTACACAAGATGACACCCTTCCCAATGAAACCCCTTCCGTGAAAACGGACGGGTCTCTCCAAGATTCCAGGGCCCTCAGGCCCTCTGAATCTATCCTAACCTTTCCTGCTTGATTAGTCAGGGCAGGTTGCATCTGTTGGTTTAGCCATACTTGTATGACCCGCATTTTCAGTAATGTGTGTGGCACACAGGGAATGGCTGCCACCAAGAGGCCTGAAAGGCGTTGGTAGGTCTTCACCGGGACCCGATGGTCCAGTTTAAATCTTTCCAGGCAATGGCGAATGGAGGAAACTCGTTCCTTCGAGAGCCATGCTCTGTACCGGACAGTGTCGAACTGTACTCCCAAAAATACGGTAACCTGTGATAGAGTTAGATCACTCCGAGAGACTCCAGGTGAGAGATCACCCTATAGGAGTGTGACTGGGCCTGCATTCTGCTTCCAGACAGAATCAGCAGGTCATCAAAGTAATTCATGACCCTGAGTCCTTGATTCCTAAGGGGAGTCGGGGCTACATCCAAACATTTAGTAAATGTACGAGGAGCAATCTTTAAACCGAAGGGTAAGGTTTTGAATTCATAAGCATTCCCTTCGAAAGCAAAGCGGAGGAACTTCCTGTATTTCCTCCACACACCTATGTGGAAATAGGCATATTTTAAATCCACTGTACATGCGTAGTCTTCTGGTCTCACAGACTGGAGAACTTGCCGCAGTGTAAACATCTTGAACTTAAAAGTTTAAATTCTTTTGTTGAGAGCCCTGAGATCCAGAATCGGTCTTAGGGAATGATCCTTTTTGGGCACCAGGAAGTCTTTGCTGTAGTGGCCAGAGCGTAGTTCGCGTTCTGGGACCAAACTAATCACTCCCTTTTACATCCATCCATCCATCCATTTTCTTCCGCTTATCCGGGGTCGGGTCGCGGGGGTAGCAGCCTAAGTAGGGAGGCCCAGACTTCCCTCTCCCCAGCCACTTGGAGCAGCTCCTCTGGGGGAATCCCAAGGCGTTCCCAGGCCAGCCGAGAAACATAGTCCCTCCAGCGTATCCTGGGTCTTCCTCTGGGTCTCCTCCCGGTGGGACATGCCCGGAACACCTCACCAGGGAGGCGTCCAGGAGGCATCCTAACCAGATGCCCGAGCCACCTCAACTGGCTCCTCTCGATGTGGAGAAGCAGCGGCTCTACTCCGAGTCCCTCCCGGATGACTGAGCTTCTCACCCTATCTCTAAGGGAGAGTCCAGACACCCTGCGGAGAAAACTCATTTCAGCCGCTTGTATCCGAGATCTTGTTCTTTCGGTCATAACCCAAAGCTCATGACCATAGATGAGGGTGGGAACGTAGATCGATCGGTAAATTGAGAGCTTTGCCTTTTGACTCAGCTCTCTCTTCACCACGACAGACCGGTACAGCGCCCGCTTCACTGCGGACGCTGCACCTATCCGCCTATCGATCTCACGCTCCAGTTTTCCCTCATTCGTGAACAAGATCCCGAGATACTTAAACTCCTCCACTTGGGTAAGGACCTCCTCCCCGACCCGGAGAGGGCACGCTACCCTTTTCCGGCTCAAGACCATGGCCTCGGATTTGGAGGAACTGATCCTCATCCCGGCCGCATCACATTCAGCTGCAAACCGCTCCAGCGAAAGCTGTAGATCACGAGCTGATGAAGCCAATAGGACCACATCATCTGCAAAAAACAGAGAAGCGATTCTAAGGCCACCAAAACGGATCCTCTCAACACCTTGGCTGCGCCTAGAAATTCTGTCCATAAAAGTTATAAACAGAATCGGTGACAAAGGGCAACCTTGGCGGAGTCCAACTCTCACCGGAAACGAGCCTGACTTACTGCCGGCAATGCGGACCAAGCTCTGACACCGGTCGTACAGGGACCTAACAGCCCATATCAATGGGCCTGGTACCCCATACTCCCGGAGTACCCGCCACAGAACCCCCCGAGGGACGCGGTCGAATGCCTTTTCCAAGTCTACAAAGCACATGTAAACTGGTTGGGCAAACTCCCACGCACCCTCCAGGACCCTGTTGAGGGTGTAGAGCTGGTCTAGTGTTCCACGACCAGGACGAAAACCACACTGCTCCTCCTGAATCCGAGGTTCGACTATCCGACGGACCCTCCTCCCTTTTACAGCATTGTCAAAACTTCCTCCCTCAGCACGTGTGCACGTGTAAGTTTAATCTTAGATTGTAGTACCCCTGTGAAGCAGGGCAGTCTTTTTGTGAACTGCAACCTGAGCCCGTGACATATTGTTGTCATGACCCAATCATTTGGTAGACACGCCTTCCATGCCTGTGCATGCGCGCTGAACCTGGACGGCATGTTGAATTGCTGTTCGTCGTGTTTTTGCGCTGGAGGGGTGGCCTTTGACCTGTCTCGTGCTCTCTCGAGCAGGCTGGTCAGCCCAACAGAAGATATCGCGAGATCTGACCGTCTCTGGCAAAGCTCGTGTATCTTTCCGTGGTTCATAATTTGACCACATAATTTGTTTTTTATAAAAATGGGACTTGATTCAAGAACCAGGGCAGTCTGTGCTTTGGTACTTTTATTTTTGTACATGCCTGAAACAATGTTTGTTTTGTTTACACATACAGTAGGCGAGTCATGTTTGGTACGTACGCACATGTCACCAGCTCCTCGTAGTATTTTACAAGGAGAGACTGGGCTCAAAAAGTTAGGTTCCCGTACCACGTGGGCGGGCAAACCTGTAAAATTATCAGTTCGTCCTGCTTCATCAGGTCCGAATCTGCTTTCCACACGGGGTCACTGAAGAGGCCCTCGGCCGGTACTGGAAATTTTCACTGTCACCAGCGGGTCTCTTCCGTGGAAGGCCACGCATGTCTTCCTTTGGGGGTGCAAAGCTTTTCCTCGGCAACCCCTCTCGGAGGGCTTCCGCCTGTTTGCGTCTTTGTTCCAGCCTGGCCTGGACGCGTTCCAGGGCTCCCCCGAAGAGTCCCGTCGACTCGATCGGGTGCTGGAGGAAAGTGGACCTCTGGTTTTCCGGGAGGTCCGACAATGTTAGCCAAAGATGGCGCTGGGCGACAACTATTTCCGCCATTGCTTTGCCTTGGGAAATGGCTATTGTCCCCATCATGCGGAGCACGAGGTCAGAGGCACGGCGGGCCTCCTCCATGGCCTCCGTTGCGGCCTGCTCGTCTTTTGTTACCTGGATATCCTGCAGTTTTTCTGCCAGGTACGCCTGCACCATGGTCGACAAATTCATACCGCGAGCTACCATGCCCTGAGCCCTGTAGCACTTCTGAAGTTGTTTCTCCGAAGCACGGCAGGCCCTGCTGGGTAGCGTTGGTTTTGTCCCCGTGGCTGCAGGGGCCAGGTGAGCCGCCAGAGTTTCCTCTATCGAGGGTGTGCTGGTGAGGCCCACTGTCTTTATTCCCGTGACATCTAGGAGTCGAGATAGTGGCAGTGTGATGGGAGCTCCGTGTTCCGCCCAGGAGCATTTGAGCTCCATGAGGAAGTCTTGAAAAATTGGCATTTTTTGCTTCGCATAGAAGTAGTTTCCCGCCAGCCTCGTAGCCTGTTGGCGAGGCATGGGGTCTGGCCACGCAACCTGCAGGGCATCCGCCGCCCTATGGCACAAGTCGAACAGAGCAAGGGCCGACAAGTCCGGTTCCGGTAGGATTTACGCCAGGTTCTGGGAGGAATCCACACTTTCTCCTCTGTAACCGTACTCGGCGTCTTGGTCAGACACTTCAGGCGTTGAGTCCTCGATGGCAACTGAGGAGTCTGACACATTGTCCTCTCCGACTCGACCGTTGCATTCCAGGTCCACGTTCTCGAGCTCCGGTTCGGGAGCGAGCAGCTTCGTACGACGTGCGACCTTCAGCGCCGCGGCCTTAGCCAGGGATTTAGCCAACGTGTCCGCGCCGCGTTTCCTCACTACCGCCGACATTCGACGGCAATGGGAGCAGGAGTCGGGGACTTCCAGCGCTTTCCTCGCGTGCAAGATCCCTAGGTAGACAGGACAGGCCTCGTGGGTGTCCGTCGCCGAGAGGTTGGTTTTCTTCTTCTTTGTCCTCCGGTTTCCCTTCTTGGGAGTCATGTCCGGAGACGAGAAGAAGTCCTAGTTTTCTTTTGTTCGTAGTCGTCTTCTCCGTTGTCTTGCTTTCGCTGGTTAGCCTGCTAATGGTTAGCAAGGTGTTGTGACGAAGTTAGCGCCGTCGAGCGAAGCAGCTGCAGAAAGAGGAGAAAACTTCGAGGTGAGTAGAAAAACGCTGGACTAGCTTTCGCCAGCACAGCAGTACGCAGGATAATTTCTCTGTACGCTCAGTGTAGGGAGCAAGCTCACCTCAGTTGAGCGATGCGACAACAGAGAAGTCCCACGAAGTTCAGGTGTTAAGCGAGGTGAAGGGCAAAAAAGAGAAAGATGGACGGGCGTCAGCCGCTTAAATACCCAGAGGGCGGGGCCTCTGGCGCGACGCTGACGCCCTAGCCGTAAAGGCGTGATTGTATTCCTTCAGGTAATCGCGCGGGGCGCAATTCCCATAGCAAGTATGTTGCACCGAGTGACTGACTGATAAGGGAACTGTCCCAACAGTCTTTAGGAACACCACGGCACCTCAGCCACGACTAATTAGCCAGCGGCTAACTACTGGAGCGCAGCTGTTCGAACAGCAGCACACGTTGATCGTCCACTGCCAGCTGGATTCACTACCTCGAACAATCTAGTCAACAGCGTCCCACGCAGTCCTCCAAGGCCGAATCCACGTCCACTTGAACAAGCTTGATCGACGGCATCTTGCGTCGTCCACCACAGGCCCGCCCGGAGAAGCGGTGGCTCCCAACGGAAATTCACGTACCCGAAAACAAGCTTGTCAGATGGCATCACCAAGTCATCAATCCACCACGGCCCTGAGAGCGCGGCGGCCTCCACCGGAATCTCAGTTCCCCACAAGGATGGTCCACCGCAGCCAATTCATCCACCACAGCAGAAGATTTAAGATTAGAGTTACTTAGATCGGTTTTGATGTCCGAATTGAATAATATAAAGCAGCAGCTGGATGCTCATACAGAGCTCACGCAGAGCCGTCAACACCCGCCGCCATCTTGGGCTGTGATGACTGTTCTTCTCCACAGTGTAATTTCTTCCCACTTGAATGTTTTGCACCAAAAATATTAATATTTACTTACGTTCCGTTTTCAAACCAGCCACTAGGGAGCACAAGCCAGAGTATCTCTTGTGCCGATCCCAAGCCCGTGTAAATGGTGAGGGTTGTGTCAGGAATGGCATCCAATGTAAAACACTTTTGTCAAAACCATAATGCGAGTTCATCAAAGTGAAACCATACCAGATCAGATGTGTATCACGATTGAGTTGGTCACAGCAATGTGGTATGTGGTGCTGTTGTATTGAGACTTTCATATATAGTGCACAAAAGTGCACTTCTACACAGACAGAGTAGGGGAGACTGGGGTAAGATGAGCCATTTTTCATATTTAGGATCACTACATCAAGGCAATCAAACCTACTGATGATTATAATATCTTATAGACTTGATAAACTATTCCAAAAACATTTTTTTTTTTTATTTTTATTAAATTTGTTCATTTTTTTACAAAAGAAATACAATACAAGACAATCCCATCAATGATACGTACACAATGTAAAAAAATGAAAGGTAGCAGAAAGAAGAATAAATCTTATTATATCTGCCCCTTTTTTCAAACAATCAGATTAAACAATAATAATCTTTCACCAGCAGTACAAAATGACTAACTCTTTCTAATTTTCTAATACTAATACATAACTAATAATTGATACAATACACATTATGCTAATTCATATATATTTTTTCAACAAATTCCTTTTGATCATTTTCTTAAATGTAAACAGTGACTTGGCATTTTTAACTACATTCTCCAAGCCATTCCATAATCTAATTCCCTGGATTGAGGTAGAACGTCCCTTCAAGCTAGTTCTGAATTGTGGTTTTACAAACATCTCTGTCCCCTTAAGATTATAACAACTTTGTCTTTTAACAAAATTCATTTGGATATTTAAAGGTAAATCGTTATTTTGAGCCCTATACATAATTGATAAAATATTATAATCAACCAAATCATGGAATTTCAATAATTTCAGTTGATAAAATAATGTACTGGATGGATGACAATAATGTTTTCTAGTGATAATTCTTACAGCTCTTTTCTGTAATACAAAAATAGGCTTTGTGATTGTTTTACACGCTTTCCCCCAAACATCAATACAATAGATTAAGTGTGGAACAATGATTGTGTTATACAACAAATACAGAGCTTTATCATTCAATAGGTCTCTGACCTTGTACAGTACTGCAATCGATTTAGCTATTTTTATTCTTACAGAATTTATGTGTTGTTTCCATGTCAGTTTGTCATCAATAATAACACCCAAAAACTTCACCTCACTCACTCTGCAAATCTCAACACCCTCAATTTTGAGTGGAACGTCAACAGTTTTCTTTTTATTACTGAATATCATGTAATTAGTTTTTTCTAGATTTAATGATAATTTATTGATTTTAAACCAAGTTTGTATTTTGGTAAATTCTGTCTTTATCAATTCCAACATTTGTTCTATATCTTCACCTAAACAGAAAAATGTAGTATCATCAGCAAAAAGTATACATTTAAGGAGTCCTGACACATTTACCAAGTCATTCACATATAAAATAAATAGCTTTGGTCCAAGCACAGAGCCCTGGGGAACTCCACATGTGATATTACAGAGGTCAGATCTTACATCATTTATTTGTACAAATTGTTTCCTATCTTTTAAGTAGCTAGATACCCACTGTAATGCTGGTCCTCTAATACCATATTTGTTCAGTTTTTCTAGGAGAATGGTGTGATCAATAGTATCAAATGCTTTTTTTAAATCAACAAAAATACTGACACAATATTGTTTTTGATCGACAGCAGTTGTTATTTGTTCCATTAATTCCATGAGAGCCATTGATGTAGAGTTTTTAGCTCTGAACCCATACTGACTGTTGCTTAGAATATTTTGTTTATCTATAAATTGATCTAGTCTGTTCACAAATAGTTTTTCAAGAATTTTAGAAAACTGTGGTAACAAGGATATAGGTCTGTAATTGTTGAACACACATTTATCACCATTTTTAAAAAGAGGAACTACCTTAGCTACTTTCATATTATCTGGAAATATTCCTGTTGAAAATGATAAGTTACATATATATGTAAACGGCTCAATAACATAGCTCATTATATCCTTTACAAACATCATATCCATGTCCACCCAGTCCTTTGATCTCTTGTCTGTAAGATTTTTTACTACCTTCATTATTTCCTCTTTGTTAGTTCCATTTAGAAAAATACTGTTTGCACAACCTGTAATTGAATGGCTCACATTATTATTTACTTTTGGTATTTTAGCTGCAAGGCTTGATCCAACATTCACAAAATATTGATTAAATCCATTGACAATTTCATTTTCATTATAAACTTCATCTTTTTCTGTTACAAAATATTTTGAAATACTAGTTTTTGCTTTATGATTCTTCATAACACTATTCATTACTCGCCATGTTGCTTTCATATCACCATTACTTTTATCTAATAATTTACTATAATATTCTTTCTTATGTTTCCTTATAATCCCTACTAATTTATTTTTATACTTTTTATATTTTTCTTCAGCGTTCTGACTTCGCAATTTCAAGAAACATGAATACAAATAATTCTTTTTTTTACAAGCATTTCTCAACCCTTTTGTCATCCATGAACATAAAATATAAAATAAAACTATAAATACATCCTATTATGTGTACCCAGTAAAAACGATTATCCACAAGTATCAAGCCTCATTCATTCAGAAATAAAATTCAAAAAGTTATTAGATTGTTAGATCAAATGTTTTTTCAGCTTTTTCTTCAGAAGAACAAAAAGAAACTTCTCCAAATCATCCAGGAATCTCCTTATTGTCTTTTTATTCCTTGAAATACAATTGTTTGACATAGTTTCTGGTGAATCTCTTCTCTGCTGCTCATGTTTCCTAATCACGCTGCATTCTGTTCGCGCTGAAGACAAAAGACTCGCTTTCCCCGGCGCTTGCAGCCGGGGGAGGGTGATTACCGTAATACCACCTAAACAGCCAAAAAGCGCACTCTTTTTTCTTTCAAACACCGTTTAATTTTTTCTGACAGCGCAAACGGTTGCAGAGTTACGGCAATCTAAAAATGGCTTGTGAAAACGTATCGCCGACGATACCTTCGGTTTAAAAGGTTAAACACACACACACACACAGAGGAGCGCACGGCCGAATACGGGTCGGCTGAGCTCCAGGTTCAGTTTAGAAATGACAGCTCTACCGCCGCAGGATATAGTCCTTTATAGGTCAAAATAGGTAATGTGATTAATCTGCATTATGTAATATTAATGCATTAATCTGTTTACATTAATCTCATGCGTTAATGCGTTAACGTTATCAGCCTTAATTAAAAGCAAACTCATGGAAGTTGCTGCTGTAATCTGATTCTTTTAATAAGCCATGTAACTTTCTATGATCCCAGATTTATAACAGGTGTGTGGCCATAGTGCGCACGTCCTGATGTTGCTCATAGTGATCCTCAGTGTGCTCAGAGAGCTTGTGTGTATGCCCAGACACATGAAAAATTAGAGGGAACATTGACCCAGAGTCTTTGACAGCTCCTTTCTGAAATTCTCACAACCTTCTTCTTTCCTCAGCTTCCAGCATTTGGTCTTCTTGTCTTATTTTACTGTTCGAGTAAAGTTGCTGGGTTCTGGTAAATAAAGCTTGTACCGGGTAATCTAAATATTATTGAAAGATAGTTTTGCTCTGGTGCTCTTTTATAAAGATTGTTTTAAACTGTAGCAAAGTAAATTTCACCTTTTCTTCCTTTTGCTCCTAAACAAATCAATTTAAAGACCCATTATAAAAAAGATGTAAATGGACTATACTGTACTTATATAGCACCTTTCTATCTTATCAATATACTCAAAGCTCTTTACAACACAATCTGTGTCCTCATGTGGAGGAGGGAAGGGGGAAGAGGAGGGGGAAGAAAAGGGGGAAGAAAGAGGGGAAAAAACGGCTGATCCCAGAGTCGCGGGTTCGATCCCAGCAGTCACCATGTCATTCATTCATTCATTCATTCAACCTTTATTTAGTCAGGTAAATCTTTTGAACCTCATGGGCTCATTTACGAAAGCGACCTGCTAAAACTAAAGAACAATGAACAGTAATGGTAGAATTTCCTTAAACAATAAACAATCAAACAATAAACAATAGAAAACAAAAGAGAGAGAAAAAAATATATATATATATATATATATATATATATATATATATATATATA
>JBBPBX010032306.1:0-33962 GCA_038048925.1 Garcialebias charrua | reverse complement strand
CTATGTTTTTCATATAAATGTATTTTTTCAAAGCAAAAGTTTTCAGATTGCAACATTTTTAGATGAAAATGTATTCACATCCATTGAAATACATGATAAAATACACATAAATACTAATTTACATGACAATTTGTTTGAACATATTTTGGCCTGTGCATTTATCTGGGTGGGTGGGGTTTGGGTGGGTAAATGCACAGGCCAAAACTCCATCAGCAGCTGTAAGAAGCTGCAAAGATCTGACAAAAATACCAGCTGACACCTCACACTACAGGGCGGGTGGGGTGGTGGGGGGGGGGGATAAAAAATGTGTTTATTGTCAGATGTATTTACTGGAGACAGGAAAGTATCCTGTCTCCTTGGTGACAACATCTCCAAGCTTCCTGAACATAAACAACCAACAAGACCTGACCAGCCCCTTCATGATCGGTTGATCCAAACTGAACCATAAAAGCTGCTGGACAACACAGAGACCACACCACTGGTGTTCTACAACCTGCCATCCCAAACGAGACACCACGGGTCCGCCTTCACATGACCTCCTAGCCTGATCTTAGAGTATCATCGTGTTGCCACAACCCACAAGCTCTGGATCTGTCAGACAGCTGCACCTCCTGCCAGGGTTGAAGAAGCCAGAAACCAGATAGAAGGTATGGAAATATTTGTCTTTTATTCAAAAACAACTCTAGCCCATTCTTTCTCTATACTGCACATTATAAAAGTTCAAGTTTTCCTATTAAATAGCTCTTTGGGGGGAGTGGTGGCGCAGAGGTTAGAGACAGTGGGCCTGTGATCGGAAGATCACCAGTTCAAGCCGCGGTACTGACAACAACACAAAAATGTGGGTGGAAAAGGTGTAGCACCCACACCTGACATCCACCTTCATTCACTCTACCCTGGGCCCCTGAGCAAGGCCCTTAACCCCCACCATCTGCACCCTAAACAGGTCTCTCTTCAAAATGAGTTCTCATGGCTCAATGAGACTACCTGGATAAATAAAGTGTAAATGAAAATAAAAAGTATGTTCTTGTACATTGTCTCTGTGCAGGTCCTCGTCCTCTCCTGTGAGTCCTACACTTCACAACTGGGACAGTCAAACATCAGTAGGAAGCTGACGTCAGAATTTGCAAACATCTGGATGTAAAAGTGTTCTGGACACGAGATGGTTGTGTTTCTCCCAGCGTTGTTGAAGGTACAGTGAGGAAAATAAGTATTTGAACACCCTGTGACTTTGCAAGTTCTCCCACTTAGAAATCATGGAGAGGTCTGAAATGTTCATCTTAGGTGCATGTCCACTGTGAGAGACATAATCTAAAAAATAATCCAGAAATCACAATGTATGATTTTTTAACAATTTATTTGTGTGTTACTGCTGTAAATAATTATTTGAACACCTGCCAATCAACAACAATTCTGGTCCTCAAAGACCTGTTTGTCCACCTCTAAAAGGTTCACCTCCACTCCACTCATTCTTCTAAATTAGAAGCACCTGTTTGTGGTCGAAGAATGATGAGAACCATCCCAAAAACACCATCCCTACTGTGAAGCATGGGGGTGGAAGCATAATGAGTTGGGGGTGTTTTTCTGCACATGGGACAGGACGACTACACTGTATTAAGGAGAGGATGACTGGGGCCACATATTGTGAGATTTTGTGGAACAACCTCCTTCCATCTGTTAGAACATTGAAGATGGGTCATGGCTGGGTCTTCCAACATGACAATGACCTGAAGCACACAGCCAGGAGAACCAAGAACCTGAAGCACACAGCCAGGAGAACCATGGAGTGGCTCTGAAAGAAGCAGATCAGGGTTCTGGAGTAGCCTAGCCAGTCTCCAGACCTAAATCCTGTAGAAAATATTTGGAGGGAGCTCAAACTCCATGTTTCTCAGTAACAGTCCAGAAACCTGGCTGATCTAGAAAAGATCTGTGTGGAGGAATGTTCCAAAATCCTGCTGCTGCTGCTGCAGTGTGTGCACACCTGGTGAAAAACTACAGGAAACCTTTGACCTCTGTAACTGCAAACAAAGATTACTGTAAAATATATTAACACTGATTTTCACAAGTGTTCAAATACTTATTTACAGCAGTAACACACAAATAAATTAAGAAAATCATACATTGTGATTTATGGATATTATGGATATTTTTTGTTAGATCATGTCTCTCACAGTGGACATGCACCTAAGATGAACATTTCAGACCCCTCCATGATTTCCAAGTGGGAGAACTTGCAAAGTCACCGGGTGTTCAAATACTTCTTTTCCTCACTCTATTTGATAACAGTATATCATTTCTTCAACGTTTAATGACAGTTGATGCACATTTACATTTTATTTATTGTTTTAGAACAAACTCCTGCATGTCATGTTCTGTGACTCCACATGAGATGCCTGCGTGTCCCTGACTTTCTGGAGGACACCACCTTCTGTCCACTCTCTGGACACATCAGACAAGCAGCAGCAGGAAGACAGTGCTCAGGAGTCACCAGTTCCAGTTGGACTTTGCTCTGAGCTGCATCAGCTCTTCCCAGTAAAGGTAACACTTTGACTACTTTACCTCCTTTGTTTAAGAATAAAATGTGAATTTGATTAACGTGTCTGTTTATCTGTGTTTGTCTTCAAGGCTCAACTTTCCTGAGGGTCAGAAACACCAGGTCTGAGGAAGCAGAGGTCATCAGACAAAGAAAACATGAGCTCTTGGTGATCACAACACATTTTCACACTGACACTGCTCATTGGACTCTCATAACAGAGCGTACCCCCACTGAGGAAATGTGCCAGGTGGGGGTCAGCCAGCACCGAGGACAGGTGCTCCTCCTGGGCCAGGCAGAGAACCCTGACATGCCAAGTTGGATCCCCGGGCAGACTGTGTGGAGCCCACCTGTTTAACTCTTAATGGTTTCACATCCTCTTCAAAGTTTTCAGCTTTGCCTTGTGGAACTTGTCGTCTGTCGGTCTCGTGCCTGTATTTAGCTTTACATGGAGTCTACCACACCTTTGGGCTGGATCCTAAGAAGCCCGGTTTTGAGAAGACCCGACCCGGTGTCACGGGGCCTTTACTGGCCTCGCAACGTCCACATGCTGAGCCTCGATTAGGAGGAGTCAGGACTTGAAGCCAGCTTTGCTCATGAGCAAAGTCCGCCCTGAGTCCTTCCTGTCCAGCTGAACAATGAACAGAAAAACACTCATTTCACACTATTATCTGTCTAAAAGAAAGAGATTATTTTTACTGTTTTATGTTTCATAAAACTGTTGTTTTGTTTTGTTTACTTTTTTACTGCTGATTACTGTAGTTGAACAAAAATCATTTACAGTTAAACATTTCACATGTTAATGTCAGTTTGAACATTGACAAGTAGATTGATTGAGTTTATTTCTAGAAGGCAGGACTCGCAGGCACATTGTGTTCAAGATTTCAGGTTGTTGTACAAAATGTTTAGTGCTAAAATCTATCACCTGGATTGATGACGGTTCTGCTCTTTGACAAGTTTCTTTGCATCAGTCAGCAGTAGTCCTGCACTGTGACATCACTCATTTACTTACACAAAGGTTTGAACTAAAAGATTAGTAATAATTAAAGATAAACAAGTTATAGACCTGAAACCTGCAACATGTTTCAGTGAGTCCTGCCTTTGTTGTGGGGTGTCGGCTGCTATGTAGGTAGTTAAAGGACAGGTTTTGCACATACGTGCACTTCTACCTACAGCCTAAATGTTAAAGTGTTAAAGCATTAGTTATGGATCCAGCTTGACTCCAGTAGTCAGCTGTAAGAAAAACTGAACTTTGATTATTCAGTGATGATCTTGGAATGATGACCTCAAACTACATCCAGTGATGAGAAGTTTCCTGTCCAGGGGTCACACAGGTCACTTTGCTCTCAGACTCCAGGCTGAGTTTCCAGCAGCAGAGTGGTATGAAGATCTTTCAGTTCTCAGGCTCCTCTCTTATGGAAACAACTTCCAGTTTCTGTCTACGAGGCTGACGCATTGTCCAGTTTGAAGACTGGGATTAAGACTTTCCTTTATCATAAATCCAATATAGTTAGGCTTGTCTTGTTATTTTGCTATAGACAGACTACTAGAGAACAAACTGACCTCATTTCCTAAAATTAATTGTTCAGATTTAACAGTTTTCATTTGATACTATTTCTATCTTAACGTGGTGTGATTGTTGACCTGCCATTGTGTATCTGTTCCTACCAAACTCAGCCGGTCGAAGCAGATGGCCGCTTGTCCTGAGCCTGGTTCTGCTAAAGGTTTCTTCCTCATGAGGGAGTTTTTCCTTTCCACTGTCGCCTTTGTGCTTGCTCAGGATGAGTTCTGTGCTGGAGTTACACTCAAAGCATTCTGTTCCTCAGATAGATAATGTTAAATTATTATTTTCATATGTAAATGTTCCTGTTCAGTGCCCTGAGATGATTCTGTTGTGACTTGGCGCTATAGAAATAAACTGAACTGAATTGCATGTAATATGACTTTAATTTTATCTGTACTGGAGTTGGATCAAAGAACAGCTGTGGTTGTGAGCTGAAGTCAGAGCCCTGGGTGGGAAGAATCAAATCATAACTTGTTATGGCAATAACCTGGGTTTACATTGTTTAATAAAGAACATAGATTATATATATATATATATATATATATATATATATATATATATACATTATATATATATATATATACATTATATATATATATAATATATATATATATTATATATATATATATATATATATATATATATATATATGTTCTCAGTGATGTATTGAATTATATGTTGAATATATTTGGAAAATTTTGTTTCATGACAATAATTTATTTTTATTTTTTAATATACAAATGCTTTTTTGTTTCTGTTTCATATACTCGGGTCCATAAAATTCATAGTTTATTGTCAAAGCTCCTCTTCAGATCACAAAATGTATCCCATCATCCCAAATGGATTTTGTTCTTAAGATGGATAAGATAAGATGCCTTTATTAATCCCACAGTGGGGAAATTTACATTGCCACAGCAGCATAGAGGACAGAGCAGGACCAGTACAAAAAATGTTTAAAATCTATATACAGTATACACAAATAATAAAAATGAGTACAAAAACACAGAAACAGTATAGAACGAAATATAACTACTAAGAGCAGCGGGTGTTGTACAGTCTGACAGCGACCAGAAGGAAAGACCTGCGGTATCTTTCCTTCATGCACTTAGGGTGCTGCAGCTGGGCACTAAAGGAGCTGCTCAGGGCTGTCAGAGAGTGGTGCATGGTGGGACGGGAACTCCAGCATGCGCTGAAGCTTGGTCCTCATTCTCCTGTCAGCCACCACCTCCACTGGGTCAACATGACACCCCAGGACAGAGCTGGAGTTCCTGAGGATCTTCCTGTCAGCAGTGGAGATGCTGCTCCCCCAACAGACCACTCCATAGAAGATGGCTGATGCCACCACAGCATCAAAGAAGGTCCTGAGAAGAGCCCCTGCACACCGAAGGACCTGAGTCTCCTCAGTAGATGCAGCCTGCTCAGTCCTTTCTTGTAGAGGGCAGCTGTGTGGTCAGTCCAGTCCAGCTTGTTGTTAAGATGAACACCCATGTAGAATCCATGAAAGAACAAACCATACACAGATTTTGTAGGACCTCACGATCTCAACATATAAAGCTGAGCCACAGACAGTTGTATTATTTTGCTTGTGTAAATATTATTTTGGAGTTTTGTAAAATTAGGTTTGTTTTATTTGATTGTAATACTGTAAAAAGCTATTCCATTTTAAATGTTTTCTGTCTTTTCCTTTTGTATTTTATGCTTTGTTTGGTTGACACATTTTAAATAAATGAAATGCTATGAGAATCCTCATAGGACTTTTGGTATTGGGGCAAGTTCAGCTTTTGAAATATTTAGCCTTTTCTGACATTTTGTTCTTAGATAAAATGAAATGAGCTCATTTTACACCCTTCAAATCTAGACTGACTGAAAATAAAATTTCTAGATGACTGCCTTAGTTAAAAAAAAAAGGTCGGGGTGGATACAATAAATCAGTCAAATTTTGTCATATTAAGCTGAAAGTCTGAAAGTTGTGATGACAGCTGACAACGTTTTCCATCAAATGCTGCAGTAAAATCACAAATCCAACATGGCTGCCAGCACTACTTTTGAATAGGTTTAACTCAGCCATTTTTACACATAAAGTTCTGAAATTTGGTGAGGTTATAGCTCAGAACGTTCTGCTAGCTAAAGAGGAATAAAATACTAGAACTAAGGTGTTTTTATAGCTATTAAGCTGACAATTGGTATAGTATCTGAGAGCAAACCCAAAGACATAGTACTGTCATATAACTTTTTTTTTAATCAGTTAATTTCAGCTGGTATTTAGACAGTTTTGTGTTCCTTTTCACTTTATTCAGCTACGTTCAACATGTTTGTGCTTCCTGTAAATTATTTCTGCTAATTCCATCTTCTTTTGCTCCTTTGAGATTATTTCTACTAAATTCAGTTATTTTAGCTACTATTTAGTTTTTTATGCTAATTTAAGCTTTTTCAGCCAATTTGTTCCAGCCTCAGTCAGCAAAATTGTGCTCTGCCCACTTCTTTCTGCTAATTTAAGTTCCTTCCTGCTGTTCTGGATCATATTCAGCTCTTTTTGCTACTTTGTATCTTAAGCTGTTTTTCAGATAATTTCTACATTTTCTACTTATTATTACTAATTTCAAATTGTTTCAGATATTTCAGATTATTCACAGTTATGCTCTTTCTAATTCATTCAGCTATTCTAAGCTTCTTTCTGCTATTTTAGATAATATTCAGATGTTTTTGCTATCTTAAGCAGTTTTTCAGAGTTATTTTAGCTACTATTTAGTTTTTTATGCTAATTTAAGCTTTTTCAGCCAATTTGTTCCAGCCTCAGTCAGCAAAAATGTGCTCTGCCCACTTCTTTCTGCTAATTTAAGTTCCTTCCTGCTGTTCTGGATCATATTCAGCTCTTTTTGCTACTTTGTATCTTAAGCTGTTTTTCAGATAATTTCTACATTTTCTACTTATTATTTACTAATTTCAAATTGTTTCAGATATTTCAGATTATTCACAGTTATGCTCTTTCTAATTCATTCAGCTATTCTAAGCTTCTTTCTGCTATTTTAGATAATATTCAGATGTTTTTGCTATCTTAAGCAGTTTTTCAGATTATTTACAAGTTATGCTCATTACTCATTTCAAGTTTTTTTCAGATTTCAGATTGTTTCAGATATTTCAGATTATTCAAAGTTATGCTATTTCTAATTCCTTCAGCTAATTGTGTGAATGCCAACAAGGCATTCACACTATAGAGATTGTGTTTATATTTAATATTATTATTGTGTGAATGCCAACAAGGCATTCACACTATAGAGATTGTGTTTATATTTATTATAGTTACTATCTTCCGTCCGTACGTTTTTTGGCACGCTACTCCTCCTAGAGTATTTGTGCCATTTCAACGATTCATATATCAAAATGTTCAGCTCGTTCAGGACAATCCAGCTATGACTTTTGGTAATGCTGCAAGTTGCGCTTTTTGAAATATTAAGCCTTTTCGGCCATTTTTTTCCCATTGAAAATGAATGGAGCTAAAATGAAATGGTCTTTTGGGGGCTTTATCATACCCTAAAACTCACCAAATTTGGCAGACTCATCACTCAGACATGCAGGAGTAACAAATGATCAAAACCTCGCATTTTCATATATGCTGAAGGGGCGTGGCCTGGCCTCAAAGTTAGGCATCTCGCCATGAAAAACGAAACACTAATAGCACCTACACGAAAACCGTCTAATACATCAAACCTTCAGTGATTGACCCACAACCACTCCCCTGCAATACTGAATGGTCAAATCATGACATTAATTAAGCCACGCCCCCTCACAACAGGAAGTGTACAGTTATACATTGAACGTCCCGATCGGACACCTGTTACCTAATCAGCGGGACGGTCTGTCCAGTGACCGAAGACATGTTGCTGTAACAAGCTTTCCAACACTGACCGTTTTGGGTGGAGCATGTGGGCGTGGCGATGTGGCGAATCAGCCGTCACGCCGTCACAAACGAAACACTAATAGCACCTACACGAAAACAGTCTAATACATCAAACCTTCAGTGATTGACCCACATCCGGTCCCCTGCAATACTGAATGGTCAAATCATGACAATAATTAAGCCACGCCCCCTCACAACAGGAAGTGTACAGTTGTACATTGAACATCCCGATCGGACACCTGTTACCTAATCAGCGTGACGGTCTGTCCAGTGACCGAAGACATGTTGCTGTAACAAGCTTTCCACGACTGGTTGTTTTGGGTGGAGCATGTGGGCGTGGCGATGTGGCGAATCAGACGTAACGCCGTCACAATACGTTTGGCCTTTTGGGAGCTTTATCATATCCCAAAACTCACCAAATTTGGCAGACTCGTCAGGACTGGTGAAAAATTACATATTTTGGGGGCGTGGCCAAAATTGCAACAGAAACGGCTCAAGAGCGCCACCTAGAATATTTCAAACTACCCTCCGCATTGGCCTTAGTTTCACGTAGGATCATGAAATTTGGTACACTTGTCCAATTCACAAAGACGTACAGAAAACCCTCTGGCATCAACATTGTACGATAAATGGGAAGGCGGCCATTTTGGAATGTGGACCAAATTGGGTGCATACATTGGGTGCCGAACGGGTACGGGAAAAGCACGAGAGTGTTTCAGGGTGGACTAGCTCGACTTCCCGCGGTCGCCACGAGAAGGGCGGAGCGGCGCTAAGGCATTCACACGTGCATTTTCGTAGGAAATGCAAATTTTCTAGTTGTGTGAATGCCACATAGGCATTCACACTATAGTGATTGTGTTTATATTTATTATTATTATTATTATAGTTACTATCCTGATTCCGTACGTTTTTTGGCACGCTACTCCTCCTACAGTTTTTGTGCTATTTCAACAATTCATATATCAAAATGTTCAGCTCATTTAGGACATGGGTGCTATGACTTTTGGTATTGGTGCAACTTTAGCTTTTTGAAATATTCAGCCTTTTCGGCCATTTTTTTCCCATTGAAAATGAATGGAGCTCATTTTACATCCTTGATATCTTTGGAACTCTTTACAATATTTCACTACTCCTTTCACATTTTGGACTAGCTCAGCTTCCTTCAGCTTCCTTGTACAAAATTTTTAAAAAAATTCAGCTACTTTCAGCTAATTTCAGCTGTTTTTTCAACTGCTTTGCGCTCTTTTCAGCTTTATGCAGCTTACTTCAACATTTTTGTACTTCTACTGACTTATTTCTGCTAATTTCAGATCATTATGCTCCTTTCAGATATTTTTTGAAAGATTAAGACATTTTAGCTATTTTAGCTACTATTTAGCTGTTTTATGCAAATTACAGCTTTTTCAGCTATTTCAACAATTTTTTTTAATCAATCCAACTTTTTTCAGCCTAAATCAACATAATCATGCTCGCCCAACTTCCTTCTGGTAATTTAAGATTATTTCTGCTTGTTTTAGCTGTTGTTCAGCTGTTTTTGGCCAATTTCAGCTTTTTTCAGATAATTTCAACTTTATTTTGCTTATTTCTGCTTATTTCAGATTTTTTACTATTTCAGATTGTTTCAGATATTTCAGATTATGCTGCTTTGTGCTTATTTCTGCTAGTTTCAGCTTCTTCTGCTATTTTAGCTACTATTAAGCTGTTTTTATGCTGATTTAGGCTTGTTTCAACAAATTCCACATTATTTGAACTCCTTTCAACTTTTTCCAGCCTAATTCTGCAAAACTGTACTCTCTCTACTAATTTCTAAGACATTTAAGCTTCTTTCTGCTATTTCAGATAATATTCAGCTGTTTTTGCTATCTTAAGCTTTTTTCAGATAATTTCAACTTTATTTAACTTATTTCTGCTTAGTTCAGATTTTTTCAGATTTCAGATTGTTTCAGATATTTCAGATTATTCACAATTATGCTATTTCTAATTACTTCAGATAATTGATGCTTATTTCTGCTACTTTAGATAATATTCAGCTGTTTATGCTATCTTAAGCTTTTTTCAGATAATTTCCACTTTTTTTGCTTATTTCAGATTATTTCAGATTTCAGATTGTTTAAGATGTTTCAGATTATTCCCAATTAGGCTCTTACTAATTGCTTCTTCGGATTTAAGCTTATTTCTGATATATTAGATAATATTTAGCTGTTTTTGTTCAATTTCAGCTGATGGCCGCCAACGCTACATTCAAATGGCTTTAACTCAGCCATCTTTATACATAGAGAGCTGAAATTTGGTGAGGTTGTAGCTGAGGACATTATCTATCATGTATAGAATCCAAAAAAAAAATCCAAGATGGCCGACAATGCAAAAAAGTAAAAATACTATAAAATGGTCAATTTTAGTGATATTGAGCTGAAACTTGGTGTAGTGATAGCTGAGAATGTTTCCTATCAAATGCTATATAAAAATCAAAAATCCAAGATGGCCGCCAACGCTACTTTCAAATGGCTTTAACTCGGCCATCATTATACATAGAGAGCCGAAATTTGGTGAGGTTGTAGCTGAGGGCATTATCTATCATGTACGGAATCCAAATCAAAAATCCAAGATGGCCGACAAAGTAAAACATTAAAAAACTGTAAAAATCCAAGATGGCCGCCAACGCTACATTCAAATGGCTTTAACTCAGCCATCATTATACATAGAGAGCCGAAATTTGGTGAGGTTGTAGCTGAGGGAATCCTCTATCATGTACGGAATCCAAATCAAAAATCCAAGATGGCCGACAAAGCAAAACATTAAAAATACTGTAAAATCAAAGATGGCCACCAACGCTACTTTCAAATGGCTTTAAATCAGCCATATTTATTCATAGAGAGCCAAAATTTGGTGAGGTTGTAGCTATGGACATTCTTTATCATGCATTAGGTGAAGCGGCCATTTTGATTGAATATGCAAATTAGCTGAAGTGGCCATTTTGGTTCAATATACAAGGCAGTTAATTGCCTTGCGAAGTAAGTCAATGCATGTATTGTTACCATTTTTGTTCTACAATTTAAGTAGACAAGTTAGCCATTTTGATTTAATAAGCACATTAGGTAAAGCGGCCATTTTGATTGAACATGCAAGTTGGGTGAAGCGGCCATTTTGGCATTCACACATGCATTTTCTCAGGAAATGCAATCTAGTGTTACAATTACATCTGTTACTATCCTGATTCCGTACGTTTTTTGGCACGCTACTCCTCCTACAGTTTTTGTGCTATTTCAACAATTCATATATCAAAATGTTCAGCTCATTCAGGACATGATGGCTATGACTTTTGGTATTGGTGCAACTTTAGCTTTTTGAAATATTCAGCCTTTTCGGCCATTTTTTTCCCATTGAAAATGAATGGAGCTCAAATGAACTCAATGAGCTCATTTTACACCCTTGATATCTTTGGAACTCATTACAATATTTCACTACTCCTTTCACATTTTGGACCAACTCAGCTTCCTTCAGCTTCCTTGTACAAATTTTTAAAAAAAAATTCAGCTACTTTCAGCTAATTTCAGCTGTTTCTTCAACTGCTTTGCGCTCTTTTCAGCTTTATGCAGCTTACTTCAACATTTTTGTACTTCTTCTGACTTATTTCTGCTAATTTCAGATCATTATGCTCCTTTCAGATAATTTTTGAAAGATTAAGATATTTTTGCTATTTTAGCTAGTATTTAGCTGTTTATGCAAATTTCACCTTTTTCAGCTATTTCAAACAATTTTTTTTAATCAATCCAACTTTTTTCAGCCTAATTCAGCAAAGCTGTTTATGCAAATTTCACCTTTTTCAGCTATTTCAAACAATTTTTTTTAATCAATCCAACTTTTTTCAGCCTAATTCAGCAAAACCATGTTCTACCAACTTCCTTCTGGTAATTTAAGATATTTTCTGCTTGTTTTAGCTGTTGTTCAGCTGTTTTTGACCAATTTCAGCTGATGGCTGCCAACGCTCTTTTCAAATTGCTTTAACTCGGCCATCTTTTTACATAGAGAGCCGAAATTTGGTGAGGTTGTAGCCATAAACATTCTCTATCATGCTTTAGGTGAAGCGGCCATTTTGATTGAACATGCAAGTTGGGTGAAGCGGCCATTTTGGCATTCACACATGCATTTTCTCAGGAAATGCAATCTAGTTATTGTGTGAATGCCAACAAGGCATTCACACTATAGAGATTGTGTTTATATTTATTATTATTATCTACAGTTTATAGATGTTACTATCTTCATTCCGTACGTTTTTTGGCATGTAACTACTCGCACAGTTTTGGTGCGATTTCAACAATTCATATATCAAAATGTTCAGCTCATTTAGGACAATCCGGCTATGACTTTTGGTAATGCTGCAACTTTAGCTTTTTGAGATATTCAGCCTTTTCGGCCATCTTTTTCCCATTGAAAATGAATGGAGCTAAAATGAAATGGCCGTTTGGGAGCTTTATCATATCCTAAATCTTACCAAATTTGGCAGACTCATCACTCAGACATGGGGGAGTAAAAAATGATCAAAACCTCATGTTTTCATATATGATGAAGGGGCGTGGCCTGGCCTCAAAGTTAGGTATCTCGCCATGAAAAACGAAACACTAATAGCACCTACACGAAAACTGTCTAATACATCAAACCTTCAGTGATTGACCCACAACCAGTCCCCTGCAATACTGAATGGTCAAATCATGACATTAATTAAGCCACGCCCCCTCACAACAGGAAGTGTACAGTTGTACATTGAACGTCCCGATCGGACACCTGTTACCTAATCAGCGTGACGGTCTGTCCAGTGACCAAAGACATGTTGCTGTAACAAGCTTTCCAACACTGACCGTTTTGGGTGGAGCATGTGGGCGTGGCGATGTGGCGAATCAGACGTAACGCCGTCACAATACGTTTGGCTTTTTGGGGGCTTTATCATATCCCAAAACTCACAAAATTTGGCAGACTCATCAGGACTGGTGAAAGATTACATATTTTAGGGGCGTGGCTAAAATTGCAAAAGAAACGGCTCAAGAGCGCCACCTAGAATATTTCAAACTACCCTCCGCATTGGCCTTAGTTTCACTTAGGATCATGAAATTTGGTACACTTGTCCAATTCACCAAGACGCACAGAAAACCCTCTGGCATCAACGTTGTACGATAAATGGGAAGGCGGCCATTTTGGAAAGTGGACCAAATTGGGTGCATGCGTTGGGTGCCGAACGGGTACGGAAAAGGCACGAGAGTGTTTCAGGTTGGACTAGCTGGACTTCCCGCGATCGCCGCGAGAAGGGCGGAGCGGCGCTAAGGCATTCACACGTGCATTTTCGCAGGAAATGCGACTTTTCTAGTTATTCTTATATGTTACTATCTTCCGTCCGTACGTTTTTTGGCGTCCTACTCCTCCTAGAGTTTTCGTGCCATTTCAACAATTCATATATCAAAATGTTCAGCTCGTTCAGGACAATCCAGCTATGAATTTTGGTAATGTTGCAACTTTCGCTTTTTGAAATATTAAGCCTTTTCGGCCATTTTTTTCCCATTGAAAATGAATGGAGCTAAAATGAAATGGCCTTTTGGAGGATTTATCATATCCTAAATCTCACCAAATTTGGCAGACTCATCACTCAGACATGGGGGAGTAAAAAATGATCAAAACCTCACGTTTTCATATATGCTGAAGGGGCGTGGCCTGGCCTCAAAGTTAGCTATCTCGCCATGAAAAACGAAACACTAATAGCACCTACACGAAAACCGTCTAATACATCAAACCTTCAGTGATTGACCCACAACCAGTCCCCTGCAATACTGAATGGTCAAATCATGACATTAATTAAGCCACGCCCCCTCACAACAGGAAGTGTACAGTTGTACATTGAACGTCCCGATCGGACACATGTTACCTAATCAGCGTGACGGTCTGTCCAGTGACCGAAGACATGTTGCTGTAACAAGCTTTCCAACACTGACCGTTTTGGGTGGAGCATGTGGGCGTGGCGATGTGGCGAATCGGACGTAACGCCGTCACAAACGAAACACTAATAGCACCTACACGAAAACTGTCTAATACATCAAACCTTCAGTGATTGACCCACATCCGGTCCCCTGCAATACTGAATGGTCAAATCATGACAATAATTAAGCCACGCCCCCTAACAACAGGAAGTGTACAGTTGTACATTGAACGTCCCGATCGGACACCTGTTACCTAATCAGCGTGACGGCCTGTCCAGTGACCAAAGACATGTTGCTGTAACAAGCTTTCCAACACTGACCGTTTTGGGTGGAGCATGTGGGCGTGGCGATGTGGCGAATCAGACGTAACGCCGTCACAATACGTTTGGCCTTTTGGGGGCTTTATCATATCCCAAAACTCACAAAATTTGGCAGACTCATCAGGACTGGTGAAAGATTACATATTTTAGGGGCGTGGCTAAAATTGCAAAAGAAACGGCTCAAGAGCGCCACCTAGAATATTTCAAACTACCCTCCGCATTGGCCTTAGTTTCACGTAGGATCATGAAATTTGGTACACTTGTCCAATTCACCAAGACGCACAGAAAACCCTCTGGCATCAACGTTGTACGATAAATGGGAAGGCGGCCATTTTGGAATGTGGACCAAATTGGGTGCACGCATTGGGTGCCGAACGGGTACGGGAAAGGCACGAGAGTGTTTCGGGGTGGACCAGCTCGACTTCCCGCGGTCGCCGCGAGAAGGGCGGAGCGGCGCTAAGGCATTCACACGTGCATTTTCGTAGGAAATGCGGTTTTTCTAGTTGTGTGAATGCCAACAAGGCATTCACACTATAGAGATTGTGTTTATATTTATAGATGTTACTATCTTCATTCCGTACGTTTTTTGGCATGTAACTACTCGCACAGTTTTGGTGCCATTTCAACAATTCATATATCAAAATGTCCAGCTCGTTCAGGACAATCCGGCTATGACTTTTGGTAATGCTGCAACTTTAGCTTTTTGAATTATTTAGCCTTTTCGGCCATTTTTTTCCCATTGAAAATGAATGGAGCTAAAATGAAATGGCATGTTGGGGGCTTTATCATATCCTAAATCTCACCAAATTTGGCAGACTCATCACTCAGACATGGGGGAGTAAAAAATGATCAAAACCTCACGTTTTCATATATGCTGAAGGGGCGTGGCCTGGCCTCAAAATTAGGCATCTCGCCATGAAAAACGAAACACTAATAGCACCTACACGAAAACCGTCTAATACATCAAACCTTCAGTGATTGACCCACAACCGGTCCCTTACAATACTGAATGGTCAAATCATGACATTAATTAAGCCACGCCCCCTCACAACAGGAAGTGTACAGTTATACATTGAACGTCCCGATCGGACACCTGTTACCTAATCAGCGGGACGGTCTGTCCAGTGACCAAAGACATGTTGCTCTAACAAGCTTTCCAACACTGACCGTTTTGGGTGGAGCATGTGGGCGTGGCGATGTGGCGAATCAGCCGTCACGCCGTCACAAACGAAACACTAATAGCACCTACACGAAAACAGTCTAATACATCAAACCTTCAGTGATTGACCCACATCCGGTCCCCTGCAATACTGAATGGTCAAATCATGACAATAATTAAGCCACGCCCCCTCACAACAGGAAGTGTACAGTTGTACATTGAACATCCCGATCGGACACCTGTTACCTAATCAGCGTGACGGTCTGTCCAGTGACCGAAGACATGTTGCTGTAACAAGCTTTCCACGACTGGTTGTTTTGGGTGGAGCATGTGGGCGTGGCGATGTGGCGAATCAGACGTAACGCCGTCACAATACGTTTGGCCTTTTGGGAGCTTTATCATATCCCAAAACTCACCAAATTTGGCAGACTCGTCAGGACTGGTGAACGATTACATATTTTGGGGGCGTGGCCAAAATTGCAACAGAAAGGGCTCAAGAGCGCCACCTAGAATATTTCAAACTACCCTCCGCATTGGCCTTAGTTTCACGTAGGATCATGAAATTTGGTACACCTCCCCGATTCACCAAGGCGCACAGAAAACCCTCTGGCACCAACGTTGTACGATGAAAGGAAAGGCGACCTTTTCGGCCATTTTTATCCCATTGAAAATGAATGGAGCTAAAATGAAATAGCATTTTGGGGGCTTTTTCATATCCCAAAACTCACCAAAATTGGCAGACTCATCAGGACTGGTGAACAATTACATATTTTGGGGGCGTGACCAAAATTTCAAAAGAAACGGCTCAAGAGCGCCACCTAGAAAATTTCAAACTACCCTCCGCATTGACCTTAGTTTCACGTAGGATCATGAAATTTGGTACACTTCTCCAATTCACCAAGACGCACAGAAAACCCTCTGCCGTCAACGTTGTACGATAAATGGGAAGGCGGCCATTTTGGAATGTGGACCAAATTGGGTGCACGCATTGGGTGCCGAACGGGCACGGGAAAGGCACGAGAGTGTTTCGGGGTGGACCAGCTGGACTTCCCGCGGTCGCCACGAGAAGGGCGGAGCGGCGCTAAGGCATTCACACGTGCATTTTCGCAGGAAATGCGGTTTTTCTAGTTGTGTGAATGCCAACAAGGCATTCACACTATAGAGATTGTGTTTATATTTATTATGTGAATGCCAACAAGGCATTCACACTATAGAGATTGTGTTTATATTTATTATTATTATTCTTTATAGATGTTACTATCTTCCATCCGTACGTTTTTTGGCGTCCTACTCCTCCTAGAGTTTTTGTGCCATTTCAACGATTCATATATCAAAATGTTCAGCTCGCTCAGGACAATCCAGCTATGACTTTTGGTAATGCTACAAGTTGCGCTTTTTGAAATAATTAGCCTTTTCGGCCATTTTTTTCCCATTGAAAATGAATGGAGCTAAAATGAAATGGTCTTTTGGGGGCTTTATCATACCCTAAAACTCACCAAATTTGGCAGACTCATCACTCAGACATGCAGGAGTAACAAATGATCAAAACCTCGCATTTTCATATATGCTGAAGGGGCGTGGCCTGGCCTCAAAGTTAGGCATCTCGCCATGAAAAACGAAACACTAATAGCACCTACACGAAAACCGTCTAATACATCAAACCTTCAGTGATTGACCCACAACCACTCCCCTGCAATACTGAATGGTCAAATCATGACATTAATTAAGCCACGCCCCCTCACAACAGGAAGTGTACAGTTATACATTGAACGTCCCGATCGGACACCTGTTACCTAATCAGCGGGACGGTCTGTCCAGTGACCGAAGACATGTTGCTGTAACAAGCTTTCCAACACTGACCGTTTTGGGTGGAGCATGTGGGCGTGGCGATGTGGCGAATCAGCCGTCACGCCGTCACAAACGAAACACTAATAGCACCTACACGAAAACAGTCTAATACATCAAACCTTCAGTGATTGACCCACATCCGGTCCCCTGCAATACTGAATGGTCAAATCATGACAATAATTAAGCCACGCCCCCTCACAACAGGAAGTGTACAGTTGTACATTGAACATCCCGATCGGACACCTGTTACCTAATCAGCGTGACGGTCTGTCCAGTGACCGAAGACATGTTGCTGTAACAAGCTTTCCACGACTGGTTGTTTTGGGTGGAGCATGTGGGCGTGGCGATGTGGCGAATCAGACGTAACGCCGTCACAATACGTTTGGCCTTTTGGGAGCTTTTTCATATCCCAAAACTCACCAAATTTGGCAGACTCGTCAGGACTGGTGAACGATTACATATTTTGGGGGCGTGGCCAAAATTTCAAAAGAAACGGCTCAAGAGCGCCACCTAGAAAATTTAAAACTACCCTCCGCATTGGCCTTAGTTTCACGTAGGATCATGAAATTTGGTACACTTGTCCAATTCACCAAGACGTACAGAAAACCCTCTGGCGTCAACGTTGTACGATAAATGGGAAGGCGGCCATTTTGGAATGTGGACCAAATCGAGTGCACGCACTGGGTGCCGAACGGGTACGGGAAAGGCACGAGAGTGTTTCGGGGTGGACCAGCTCGACTTCCCGCGGTCGCCGCGAGAAGGGCGGAGCGGCGCTGAGGCATTCACACGTGCATTTTCGTAGGAAATGCGGTTTTTCTAGTGTTACAATTACATCTGTTACTATCCTGATTCCGTACGTTTTTTGGCACGCTACTCCTCCTACAGTTTTTGTGCTATTTCAACAATTCATATATCAAAATGTTCAGCTCATTCAGGACATGATGGCTATGACTTTTGGTATTGGTGCAACTTTAGCTTTTTGAAATATTCAGCCTTTTCGGCCATTTTTTTCCCATTGAAAATGAATGGAGCTCAAATGAACTCAATGAGCTCATTTTACATCCTTGATATCTTTGGAACTCATTACAATATTTCACTACTCCTTTCACATTTTGGACCAACTCAACTTCCTTCAGCTACCTTGTACATTTTTTAAAAATATTTCGGCTACTTTCAGCTAATTTCAACTGTTTCTACAACGACTTTGCGATCTTTTCAGCTTAATGCAGCTTACTTCAACATTGTTGTACTTATACTGACTTATGATCATTATGCTCCTTTCAGCAAATTTTTGAAAGATTAAGATATTTTTGCTATTTTAGCTACTATTTAGCTGTTTATGCAAATTTCAGCTTTTTCAGCTATTTCAACAATTTTTTTTAATCAATCCAACTTTTTTCAGCCTAATTCAGCAAAACCATGTTCTACCAACTTCCTTCTGGTAATTTAAGATATTTTCTGCTTGTTTTAGCTGTTGTTCAGCTGTTTTTGACCAATTTCAGCTGATGGCTGCCAATGTTACTTTCAAATGGCTTTAACTCAGCCATCTTTATTCATAGAGAGCTGAAATTTGGTGAGGTTGTAGCTATGGACCATCTCTAACATACATTAGGTGAAGCAGCCATTTTGATTGAACATGCAAATTAGGTGAGGCCGCCATTTTGGTTCAATATACAAGGCAGTTACTTGCCTTGCAAAGTAAGTCAATGCATGTATTGTTGCCATTTTGGTTCTACAATTAAAGTAGACAAGGTAGCCATTTTGATTTAATAAGCACATTAGGTAAAGCGGCCATTTTGATTGAACATGCAAGTTGGGTGAAGCGGCCATTTTGGCATTCACACATGCATTTTCTCAGGAAATGCAATCTAGTTGTGTGAATGCCAACAAGGCATTCACACTATAGAGATTGTGTTTATATTTATTATTGTGTGAATGCCAACAAGGCATTCACACTATAGAGATTGTGTTTATATTTATTATTATTATTCTTATATGTTACTATCTTCCGTCCGTACGTTTTTTGGCGTCCTACTCCTCCTACAGTTTTCGTGCCATTTCAACATATCATATATCAAAATGTTCAGCTCGTTCAGGACAATCCAGCTATGACTTTTGGTAATGGTGCAACTTTAGCTTTTTGAGATATTTAGCCTTTTCGGCCATTTTTTTCCCATTGAAAATGAATGGAGCTAAAATGAAATGGCCTTTTGGGGGCTTTATCGTATCCTAAAACTCACCAAATTTGGCAGACTCATCATTCAGACATGGGGGAGTAAAGATTTATCAAAACCTCGCATTTTCATATATGCTGAAGGGGCGTGGCCAGGCCTCAAAGTTAGGTATCTCGCCATGAAAAACGAAACACTAATAGCACCTACAAGAAAACTGTCTAATACATCAAACCTTCAGTGATTGACCCACAACCGGTCCCCTACAATACTGAATGGTCAAATCATGACATTAATTAAGCCACGCCCCCTCACAACAGGAAGTGTACAGTTATACATTGAAGGTCCCGATCGGACACCTGTTACCTAATCAGCGGGACGGTCTGTCCAGTGACCGAAGACATGTTGCTGTAACAAGCTTTCCAACACTGACCGTTTTGGGTGGAGCATGTGGGCGTGGCGACGTGGCGAATCAGACGTAACGCCGTCACAAACGAAACACTAATAGCACCTACACGAAAACTGTCTAATACATCAAACCTTCAGTGATTGACCCACATCCGGTCCCCTGCAATACTGAATGGTCAAATCATGACATTAATTAAGCCACGCCCCCTCACAACAGGAAGTGTACAGTTGTACATTGAAGGTCCCGATCGGACACCTGTTACCTAATCAGCATGACGGTCTTTCCAGTGACCAAAGACATGTTGATGTAACAAGCTTTCCAACACTGACCGTTTTGGGTGGAGCATGTGGGCGTGGCGATGTGGCGAATCAGACGTAACGCCGTCACAATACGTTTGGCCTTTTGGGAGCTTTATCATATCCCAAAACTCACCAAATTTGGCAGACTCGTCAGGACTGGTGAAAAATTACATATTTTGGGGGCGTGGCCAAAATTGCAACAGAAACGGCTCAAGAGCGCCACCTAGAATATTTCAAACTACCCTCCGCATTGGCCTTAGTTTCACGTAGGATCATGAAATTTGGTACACTTGTCCAATTCACAAAGACGTACAGAAAACCCTCTGGCATCAACATTGTACGATAAATGGGAAGGCGGCCATTTTGGAATGTGGACCAAATTGGGTGCATACATTGGGTGCCGAACGGGTACGGGAAAGGCACGAGAGTGTTTCAGGGTGGACTAGCTCGACTTCCCGCGGTCGCCACGAGAAGGGCGGAGCGGCGCTAAGGCATTCACACGTGCATTTTCGTAGGAAATGCAAATTTTCTAGTTATTATTATTATTCTTCCAGTTACTATCCTGATTCCGTACGTTTTTTGGCACGCTACTCCTCCTACAGTTTTTGTGCTATTTCAACAATTCATATATCAAAATGTTCAGCTCATTTAGGACACTCCGGCTATGACTTTTGGTATTGGTGCAACTTTAGCTTTTTGAATTATTTAGCCTTTTCGGCCATTTTCTTCCCCATTGAAAATGAATGGAGCTAATTTTTCATCCTTGATATCTTTGGAACTCTTTACAATATTTCACTACTCATTTCACATTTTGGACCAGCTTAGCTTCCTTCAGCTACCTTGTACATTTTTTTAAAAATATTTCAGCTACTTTCAGCTACTTTCAGCTGTTTTTTCAACTGCTTTGCACTCTTTTCAGCTTTATGTAGCTTACTTCAACATTTTTGTACTTCTACTGACTTATTTCTGCTAATTTCAGATCATTATGCTCCTTTCAGATAATTTTTGAAAGATTGGGATATTTTAGCTATTTTAGCTACTATTTAGCTGTTTTATGATAATTTCAGCTTTTTCAGCTATTTCAACAATTTTTTTTAATCAATCCAACTTTTTTCAGCCTAATTCAGCAAAACCATGCTCTACCAACTTCCTTCTGGTAATTTAAGATTGTTTCTGCTTGTTTTAGCTGTTGTTCAGCTGTTTTTGGCCAATTTCAGCTTTATTCATATATTTTCAACTTTATTTTGCTTATTTCTACTTATTTCAGATTTTTTTCAATTTCAGATTGTTTCAGATACTTCATATTCTGCTGCTTTGTGCTTATTTCTGCTAGTTTCAGCTTCTTCTGCTATTTTAGCTACTATTAAGCTGTTTTTATGCTAATTTAGGCTTGTTTCAACACATTCCACATTATTTGAACTCATTTCAACTTTTTCCAGCCAAATTCTGCAAAAATGTACTCTCTCTACTAAGTTCTAAGACATTTAAGCTTCTTTCTGCTATTTCAGATAATATTCAGCTGTTTTTGCTATCTTAAGCTTTTTTCAGATAATTTCAACTTTATTTTGCTTATTTCTGCTTAGTTCAGATTTTTTCAGATTTCAGATTGTTTCAGATATTTTAGATTATTCAGATTATGCTGCTTTGTGCTTATTTCTGCTAGTTTCAGCTTCTTAAGTAAGTAAGTAAGTAAACTTTATTTATATAGCACCTTTCACAGATATAAAATCACAAAGTGCTTTTTTTTCTTCTGCTATTTTAGCTACTATTAAGCTGTTTTTATGCTAATTTAGGCTTGTTTCAACACATTCCACATTATTTGAACTCATTTCAACTTTTTCCAGCCAAATTCTGCAAAACTGTACTCTCTCTACTAAGTTCTAAGACATTTAAGCTTCTTTCTGCTATTTCAGATAATATTCAGCTGTTTTTGCTATCTTAAGCTTTTTTCAGATAATTTCAACTTTATTTTGCTTATTTCTGCTTAGTTCAGATTTTTTCAGATTTCAGATTGTTTCAGATATTTTAGATTATTCAGATTATGCTGCTTTGTGCTTATTTCTGCTAGTTTCAGCTTCTTCTGCTATTTTAGCTACTATTAAGCTGTTTTTATGCTAATTTAGGCTTGTTTCAACAAATTCCACATTATTTGAACTCATTTCAACTTTTTCCATCCTAATTCTGCAAAACTGTACTCTCTCTACTAATTTCTAACACAGTTAAGCTTATTTCTGCTATTTCAGATAATATTCAGCTGTTTTTGCTATCTTTAGCTTTTTTCAGATAATTTCAACTTTATTTTGCTTATTTCTGCTTAGTTCAGATTTTTTCAGATTTCAGATTGTTTCAGATATTTCAGATTATTCACAATTATGCTATTTCTAATTACTTCAGATAATTGATGCTTATTTCTGCTACTTTAGATAATATTCAGCTGTTTATGCTATCTTAAGCTTTTTTCAGATAATTTCCACTTTTTTTGCTTATTTCAGATTATTTCAGATTTCAGATTGTTTAAGATGTTTCAGATTATTCCCAATTAGGTTCTTACTAATTCCTTCATCTGATTCAAGCTTATTTCTGATATATTAGATAATATTTAGCTGTTTTTGTTCAATTTCAGCTGATGGCCGCCAACGCTACATTCAAATGGCTTTAACTCAGCCATCTTTATACATAGAGAGCTGAAATTTGGTGAGGTTGTAGCTAAGGACATTCTCTATCATGTATTGAATCCAAATCAAAAATCCAAGATGGCCGACAATGCAAAAATGTAAAAATACCATAAAATGGTCAATTTTGGTGATATTGAGCTGAAACTTGGTGTAGTGATAGCTGAGAATGTTTCCTATCAAATGCTATATCAAAATCAAAAATCCAAGATGGCCGCCAACTCTACTTTCAAATGGCTTTAACTCAGCCATCATTATACATAGAGAGTCGAAATTTAGTGAGGTTGTAGCTGAGGACATTATCTATCATGTACGGAATCCAAATCAAAAATCCAAGATGGCCGACAAAGTAAAACATTAAAAAACTGTAAAAATCCAAGATGGCCGCCAACGTAACATTCAAATGGCTTTAACTCAGTCATCTTTATTCATAGAGAGCTGAAATTTGGTGAGGTTGTAGCTGAGGGAATCCTCTATCATGTACGGAATCCAAATCAAAAATCCAAGATGGCCGACAAAGCAAAACATTAAAAATACTGTAAAATCCAAGATGGCCACCAACGCTACTTTCAAATGGCTTTAAATCAGCCATATTTATTCATAGAGAGCCGAAATTTGGTGAGGTTGTAGCTATGGACATTGTCTATCATGTACGGAATCCAAATCAAAAATCCAAGATGGCCACAAAATATTTCAGCTACTTTCAGCTACTTTCAGCGGTTTCTTCAACTGCTTTGTGCTCTTTTCAGCTTTATGTAGCTTACTTCAACATTTTTGTACTTCTACTGACTTATTTCTTCTAATTATAGGTCATTATGCCCCTTTCAGCTATTTTTTGAAAGATTCAGATATTTTTGCTATTTTAGCTACTTTTTAGCTGTTTTATGCAAATTTCAGCTTTTTCAGCTATTTCAACAATTTATTTTAATCAATCCAACTTTTTTCAGCCTAATTCAGCAAAACCATGCTCTACCAACTTCCTTCTGGTAATTTAAGATTGTTTCTGCTTGTTTTAGCTGTTGTTCAGCTGTTTTTGGCCAATTTCAGCTTTTTTCAGATAATTTCAACTTTATTTTGCTTATTTCTACTTATTTCAGATTTTTTTCAATTTCAGATTGTTTCAGATACTTCATATTATGCTGCTTTGTGCTTATTTCTGCTAGTTTCAGCTTCTTCTGCTATTTTAGCTACTATTAAGCTGTTTTTATGCTAATTTAGACTTGTTTTAACAAATTCCACATTATTTGAACTCATTTCAACTTTTTCCAGCCTAATTCTGCATAAATGTACTCTCTCTACTAATTTCTAAGACATTTAAGCTTCTTTCTGCTATTTCAGATAATATTCAGCTGTTTTTGCTATCTTAAGCTTTTTTCAGATAATTTCAACTTTATTTTGCTTATTTCTGCTTAGTTCAGATTTTTTCAGATTTCAGATTGTTTCAGATATTTTAGATTATTCAGATTATGATGCTTTGTGCTTATTTCTGCTAGTTTCAGCTTCTTCTGCTATTTTAGCTACTATTAAGCTGTTTTTATGCTAATTTAGGCTTGTTTCAACAAATTCCACATTATTTGAACTCATTTCAACATTTTTCAGCCTAATTCTGCAAAACTGTACTCTCGCTACTAATTTCTAAGACATTTAAGCTTCTTTCTGGTATTTCAGATAATATTCAGCTTTTTTTGCAATCTTAAGCTTTTTTCAGATAATTTCAACTTTATTTTGATTATTTCTGCTTCTTTCAGATTTTTTCAGATTTCAGATTGTTTCAGATATTTCAGATTATTCACAATTATGCTATTTCTAATTACTTCAGATAATTTAAGCTTATTTCTGCTACTTTAGATAATATTCAGCTGTTTATGCTATCTTGAGCTTTTTTCAGATATTTAGCTGTTTTATGCAAATTTCAGCTTTTTCAGCTATTTCAACAATTTTTTTAATCAATCCAACTTTTTTCAGCCTAATTCATCAAAACCATGCTCTACCAACTTCCTTCTGCCAATTTAAGATTATTTCTGCTTGTTTTAGCTGTTGTTCAGCTGTTTTTGGTCAATTTAATTTTTTTTCAGATAATTTCAACTTTATTATACTTATTTCTGCTTATTTCAGATTTTTTTCAATTTCAGATTGTTTCAGATATTTCAGATTATGCTGCTTTGTGCTTATTTCTGCTAGTTTCAGCTTCTTCTGCTATTTTAGCTACTATTAAGCTGTTTTCATGCTGATTTAGGCTTGTTTCAACAAATTCCACATTACTTGAACCGATTTCAACTTTTTCCAGCCTAATTCTGCAAAACTGTACTCTCTCTACTAATTTATAAGACATTTAAGCTTCTTTCTGCTATTTCAGATAATATTCAGCTGTTTTTGCTATCTTAAGCTTTTTTCAGATAATTTCAACTTTATTTTGCTTATTTCTGCTTAGTTCAGATTTTTTCAGATTTCAGATTGTTTCAGATATTTCAGATTATTCACAATTATGCTATTTCTAATTACTTCAGATAATTTAAGCTTATTTCTGCTATTTTAGATAATATTCAGCTGTTTATGCTATCTTAAGCTTTTTTCAGATAATTTCCACTTTTTTTGCTTATTTCAGATTATTTCAGATTTCAGATTGTTTAAGATGTTTCAGATTATTCCAAATTAGGCTCTTACTAATTCCTTCTTCTGATTTAAGCTTATTTCTGCTATATTAGATAATATTCAGCTGTTTTTGTTCAATTTCAGCTGATGGCCGCCAACGTTACTTTCCAATGGTTTTAACTCAGCCATCTTTATACATAGAGAGCCGAAAATTGGTGAGTTTGTAGCTGAGGACATTGTCTATCATGTACGGAATCCAAATCAAAAATCCAAGATGGCCGACAAAGCAAAAAAGTAAAAACACTATAAAATGGTCAATTTTAGTCATATTGAGCTCAAACTTGATGTAGTGATAGCTGAGAATGTTTCCTATCAAATGCTATATCAAAATAAAAAATCCAAGATGGCCGACAACACTACATTCAAATGGCTTTAACTCAACCATCTTTATACATAGAGAGCCGAAATTTGGTGAGTTTGTAGCTGAGGACATTGTCTATCATGTACGGAATCCAAATCAAAAATCCAAGATGGCCGACAAAGCAAAAATGTAAAAACACTATAAAATGGTCAATTTTAGTCATATTGAGCTCAAACTTGATGTAGTGATAGCTGAGAATGTTTCCTATCAAATGCTATATCAAAATCAAAAATCCAAGATGGCCGACAACGCTACTTTCAAATGGCTTTAACTCAACCATCTTTATACATAGAGAGCCGAAATTTGGTGAGGTTGTAGCTAAGGACATTGTCTATCATGTACGGAATCCAAATCAAAAATCCAAGATGGCCGACAAAGCAAAAAAGTAAAAACACTATAAAATGGTCAATTTTAGTCATATTGAGCTCAAACTTGATGTAGTGATAGCTGAGAATGTTTCCTATCAAATGCTATATCAAAATCAAAAATCCAAGATGGCCGACAACGCTACTTTCAAATGGCTTTAACTCAACCATCTTTATACATAGAGAGCCGAAATTTGGTGAGGTTGTAGCTAAGGACATTGTCTATCATGTACGGAATCCAAATCAAAAATCCAAGATGGCAGACAAAGCAAAAAAGTAAAAACACTATAAAATGGTCAATTTTAGTCATATTGAGCTCAAACTTGATGTAGTGATAGCTAAGAATGTTTCCTATCAAATGCTATATCAAAATCAAAAATCCAAGATGGCCGACAACGTTACTTTCAAATGGCTTTAACTCAGCCATCTTTATACATAGAAAGCTGAAATTTGGTGAGTTTTAAGCTCTGGTCATTCTCTATCACGTATTGAATGCAAATCAAAAATCCAAGATGGCCACCTTAGCTAAAAGAGAAAAAATGCCATAACTGCCATTTTTAGAGCTATTCAACCAAAAGTTTGCAAATTGGTAGATGACAATGATCCCTACAAAGCCCCGATTGAAAAACAAAAATCGAAGATGGCCACCTTAGCTAAAAGAGAAAAAACACCATAATTTGACCATTTTTAGAGCTATTTAGCTGAAATTTAGTGTAATGGTAGCTGACAGCTTTTATAAACACAATGGGTGGCGAACAGAGGAGGAGGACTCAGGTTCCACCTTTAAAAAACATGTCGTGCAGCTTTGGAACTGATTCCCAGACGATTTTCACACATTGATTGAACAGACTAGCTAGAGTTTCCGTGGTCGCCACAATAAGGCTGGAGCGTCGCATAGGTATTCACACGTGCATTTTCTATCATGCTGTCTATCTATCTATCTATCTATCTATCTATCTGTTTTTAGTTTTTATTTTATAATTATTTTATTTTATACAGTGTTACACTTTTACTATTTTATGTTTATGTTTATTAAATGTTTCAGTGTTTTAGTGTTTAAATGGTTACTGTTGCACTGAGGGACTGAGAGAAATGCAATTTCAATCCTGTGTATGTCCTGTACATATTGCAGTTCTGACAATAAAGTTGACTTTGACTTTGACTTGGTTGTTTGATTAAAAATGATTTGCCGTAGAGCAGCAACACTCACAAGATGCCTAGGAGAGGTGATTACAAAGGATCTCCAGCTTCTGTTCATAGTGGAAGATCAAGGTTTCCAAGTATTTGTGGGAGATCCATCCATCCATCTATTTTCGTCTGCTTATCCGGGGTCGGGTTACGGGGGTAGCAACCTAAGTAGGGAGACCCAGACTTCCCTCTCCCCAGCCACTTGGAGCAGCTCCTCTGGGGGAATCCCAAGGTGTTCCCAGGCCAGCAGAGAAACATAGTCCCTCCAGCGTGTCCTGGGTCTTCCTCTGGGTCTCCTCCCGGTGGGACATGCCCGGAACACCTCACCAGGGAGGCGTCCAGGAGGCATCCTAACCAGATGCCCGAGCCACCTCAACTGGCTCCTCTCGATGTGGAGAAGCAGCGGCTCTACTCCGAGTCCCTCCCGGATGACTGAGCTTCTCACCCTATCTCTAAGGGAGAGTCCAGACACCCTGCGGAGAAAACTCATTTCAGCCGCTTGTATCCGAGATCTCGTTCTTTCGGTCACAACCCAAAGCTCATGACCATAGATGAGGGTGGGAACGTAGATCGATCGGTAAATTGAGAGCTTTGCCTTTCGACTCAGCTCTCTCTTCACCACGACAGACCGGTACAGCGCCCGCTTCACTGCGGATGCTGCACCTATCCGCCTATCGATCTCACGCTCCAGTTTTCCCTCATTCGTGAACAAGACCCCAAGATACTTAAACTCCTCCACTTGGGGAGATCTTCATCCAAAATAAAAAATATTTTCATTTTATAGTTTTTTTTTAAAATCATTAAACAATATTTTATTTTAATGGTACAACAAATACTAAAGTAAACATAGCATCCATACTTCACAGTTTTTCACTTAGCACGGGGGCAGGCTGGAACCTAACAACTGTGATAGATGAGATACTGTGTTGTTATTATTTTCCTTATTTTATACTTTAGTGTTTGAAACACCATTTTCTCAAATTTTAGATAATTATATCTGTTTTATCTGATGTATACCAATATTGTTATACTTTAGAGTTAAAAAAACTTACAATGATGTCTTGTATTCTTTATGCAGCTTTGATTGGAAATACAGGTGGTCCTCGACTTACGGCAACTCTGACTTACGAATGTGCTCCCAACACCACTACGTGCTATGTTTATAGATGAATGTGTGGTGTAATGTGTTAGCTAACCGTTTGTAAATAAAGTTCTGTGCATGTTTATAGCATCCATACTTCACAGTTTTTCACTTAGCACGGGGGCAGGCTGGAACCTAACAACTGTGATAGATGAGATACTGTGTTGTTATTATTTTCCTTATTTTATACTTTAGTGTTTGAAACACCATTTTCTCATATTTTAGATAATTATATCTGTTTTATCTGATGTATACCAATATTGTTATACTTTAGAGTTAAAAAAAACTTACAATGATGTCTTGTATTCTTTATGCAGCTTTGATTGGAAATACAGGTGGTCCTCGACTTACGGCAACTCTGACTTACGAATGTGCTCCCAACACCACTACGTGCTATGTTTATAGATGAATGTGTGGTGTAATGTGTTAGCTAACCGTTTGTAAATAAAGTTCTGTGCATGTTTAGGGACCAGTATGTACGCTTGTTCAGTCTCATGTCGATAAACGGGTGTGCAATGGCAGCGTACAAACGCCACGTGTACTGAGATCCTACTTACGTCCAAAAATCTGGACTTACGAACGACACGTGCTATGAGTTCCGACTTACGTCAAAATCGGGTTACGAACGGTCTGTAGATCCGGAACTCGTTCGTAAGTCGAGGACTCCCTGTACACTGCTTTTTTAAGTTTACCTAGGTGCATTTGCGCAAAGTATCAGTATTGACACCACTGATACTTACCAGCATTTTAAACGGTATTGTATCGATACCAGAAATCCTGGTATGGAACAACACTACTCACTGGTCATTTTGATTAAAGTTAAGCCATGCTTTCGACCACAGTTGCTCACTTTCCATGTATGGGAACACTTGCGGTGAATTATTCTTTGTTGGTGTTTGGAGGGTGGCTTCTGCTTCTGGATGGCGGACTAGGTAGCAATAAAAAATTAATATTTTGAATGATTCCATGAAAACCGGACAGTTAGTCCTGGTTCCAAACAATTCTCGATACTCGATGCCCAACCCTATCCATCATCTTACATCCATTATCCATCCATCCATCCTTCATCATCCATCCATCCATTATCCCTCCATCCTTCATCATCCATCCATCCAACCATTATCCATCCATCTTTCTATCATTCATCATCTATCCATCATAATCATCCATCCATCATCAGTCATTTATCCATCATCCATCCATCATACACACATCATCCATTATCCATTCATCATCCATCCATCTATCCGATCTTTGTCCACTTTTACTTTTATAGATTGCAGGGATCACTGATGGCTATGTCTGAGGACAATTTAGTTACTGATTGGCCAGCATGCATGGTTTTGATCTGTGGGAGAAAACTGCAGTACTTGGAGCAAACCCACAGGATGAACATGTAAACTTTACTCAAAAAGGCCGGGAGGCAAACTGTGACCTTTTTGGCAACTTGTGTGCTTCCATTCTGCACTGTGAGTTCTTTTGATCAATTTAATGAGTTTTATTAAATAAACTGCTTAATTTGTTTCTAATACATTTACTGTACAAGACTAGCTCAAGAAGATTTTCTTGGTTTGTTTTTATTCTTTAAAAAGATATTATGAAAAGTAATTTATACAATATATGTAGGTAGTCTATGGTAAAAAAAAATGGCACCAAAGTTTATGTTAAAATATATCTCAATTTACATAGCTTTAAAACAATTTCTAACATTATCAAAATCATGTTTCTAGATAAAAAGTAGAAAGCATTATAATTTTTCAATTGTACATGTTAACAATGTTGTGCAAAGTTATCGTGTGTGACAAAAACATCAGTTTCTATATATTTTTAGGATGCCATATAAACTTCCATCATGTTTTCTGATAACTGTTTAGATTGTGCTAGTTGTTACAATAATTTCAATCAAAATAATCAGTTAAATTTTGTAAAATAACTTGTAAGAAACCTTTATTCAGTCCCAAAAAATTGTTGTATTATCACATACAATTATTATAATGAACGTGCTTGATGTTTGGTGGTTGATAACATGAGCTAGCAACCTGATCAGTTTAGGCTTTTCTAGGAAAATCAAGCAGCTTTTGTTTCACTTGAAGTTAAAGTGGCCAATGGTAGTATTCTCATGTTAAACTTCTCAGCTGAGGCAAAACATGAGATACCTAAAAAAAACATTGACTACAGGCTTTTTAGCTACTTGAGAAGGTAGGGATTTCTGGTGCACAGTCCAATTTGGCTGCTACCAGGACACAACCATCTACTTGCTTCTAGAAATGTCCAGATGTGCTCTGGTAGCCTCCCTCCAAGATGAGAGACACTGTGTAGCAAGTTTGACCAACTTCACCTGAGTCTATGTTAGTATCAACTGACATGCTGTCACTCAGTTGTCAATTGAGTGATGACTTATTTTTTACAAAGGTAAAAACAAACAATGCCCCAGGGACCCATCTCTGCCTGATGCCCTCAATAAGTTTTATGCACGTTTTGATGATCCAAACAGACCTGCTAGCACCAGACTCACCTCATCACCAGATGAAGAGCATCTCAGGGTGTCCGCAGCAGAAGTGAGAGGCAGTCTCAGAAAGATTAATCCTCATAAAGCAACCGGACCAGACAACATCCCAGGGAAAGTTCTGAAGGAATGTGCGGACCAGCTCTGTGAGGTGCTGGCTGACATCTTCACCACCTCACTTGCACTGGAGTTAGTTCCCACCTGCCTGAAGACCGCGACCATCATCCCAGTCCCAAAGAGCTCCACAGTGACTGGTCTGAATGACTATAGACCGGTGGCCCTCACCCCGATAGTCGCTAAATGTTTTGAGAAACTGGTCATGTCCCACATCAAGGCAACCGTCAACATCAATGAGGACCCTCATCAATACGCATACCGTGAGAACCGATCAACAGAGGACGCCATTTCTTCCGTGGTCCACACTGCTCTCACCCACCTGGATCAGAAAGACTCATACGTGCGTCTGCTCTTTGTGGACTTCACATCTGCCTTCAACACCATGATCCCCCAAACTCTGATAGACAAACTATCTACACTTGGACTAAGCCCCTCTATTTGTAACTGGGTACTAGACTTCTTAACAGACAGACCACAGTCCGTGAAGATCCACAACTTCTCCTCCTCCACCATAACCCTCAGCACTGGCTCTCCTCAGGGATGTGTGCTGAGCCCCCTTCTGTTCACTCTGCTCACATATGATTGTACAGCCACACTTCCAGGCTGTCATATTGTTAAGTTTGCAGATGATACAGCGGTGGTGGGATGCATTACAAACAATGATGAGTCCAGCTACAGACAGGAGGTGGAACACCTGGAGAGCTGGTGCAAAGAGAACAATCTTCACATGAATGTGAAGAAGACAAAGGAGATGATTGTGGACTTCAGAAGGAACAAACACACCCATGCCCCACTGAAAATAGGTGGGTCTGCAGTGGAAGTGGTCTCCAGCTACAAATACTTGGGTGTACACATGAATGATAACCTCAGCTGGAGCAACAACACCACCAGCCTGATCAAGAAAGGTCATCAGAGACTCTACTTCCTCAGACGGCTGAGACGAGCTGGTCTGAGCAGCCCAGTCCTCACCTCCTTCTACAGGTGTGCAGTGGAGAGCATCCTGTGCTCCAGCATCAACGTGTGGCATGGAGGCTGCACAGTTGAAGAGAGGAAAGCTCTGCAGAGAGTGGTGAAGGCTGCACAGAAGTCTGTTGGAGTCAGTCTCCCCACCATCACAGACATTTACACCTCCAGATGCAGGAAAAGAGCCACCTGCATCATGAAAGACCTCACTCATCCAGCACACTCACTCTTTGCCCCACTCCCCTCAGGACGGAGGTTGAGGAGCATCAAGTGTAGAACCACTAGACTGAGGAACAGCTTCTACCCTGAGGCTGTTAGACTCATGAATAAATAAAAATAAAATAAAAAATAAACACTGCAAAATATCACATCATACTGATGCTGATCTGTTTTCTTGTTGCTGTATTCATCTGTGTTCATCTGTGACCATCTGCTCATACAAACTCATGTTCGTGCTGCTGTTTATTCCCACTATATTAGGCTTAGTGTATTACTAGTTGATGCTTTTCTTAGTTAGTTCTAGATGTTATTACTGTTTTTCTCTTTCATTTGTTGTTGGATGTAACTGGGACCTCGTGTACATAATCTCGTTTTCATCTCATGTACCACATGCGGTGCAAATGACAATAAAGACTCTCTGACTCTGACTCTCTGACTCTCTGATTTAGAATAAATGTTTTTTCCATCTCACTAATCTCAATTCTTTCTCAGCTGCAGACATATCTGCCTTTCTCAATAAGTGTTGATTAATGCTCACCAATCATCCTCTGCTCTCTCTTTGTGTTTAACATCATCGCTTTTTTAAGTTTACTGGCTGAACAATTTTACAGTTAGCCTCTGGTGTAGATCTTGTAATGAACATCCTATCACCACCTACTCCACTTTTGCTGCCTTAGAAGGCTGTTGGTGTCTACTGGAATCCATGTGACATGAGGCCCCAGGAAACACACTCAAAGGCCACAAAGTTCCCAGACCTTACACAGCTGTGCCAACACCTCCACCTGGATGGGAGTTGACTGAACACACTAAGTTGCTTCATCCATCATCTGATGGCTCTTCTGAGGTGAGTTGTCACACAGTAAACATTATCTCACAAGACTCAAATGTGATTGTTTCTATTACATATTAAAGCTGCTGCATGCTCAGTCTCCACTTCCTGTCTGAGTCCTCATAGACAACTTTCATCACAGAGAAACAGGAGTGGATGTGCTGTGTGATGTTTACCTGCAACAGCCTGAGAACACCTTTGTTAACAAGTGAGCATCATATTTACTGGCAAGTTGACAAAACATATCAAATTATAAATCTGTAATGTTGATATTACATAAGGTTTAACTTACATAAGAATCATGAGGTTTGAATTTTTTTCATGATGATTGAATCTATTTTATAATGATGCATTCATTCTTTAACCTGTATTACTCATTACTTCATTATAAACATGTTTTTTGTACAAAATGTTGAACTGACACAACTAATCTTTAATAAGTGCAGTGCTAGTAACTTATTCTTACTGATGCATATATTTGTTACCCATCACTCATAAATTTACCAAATGTTTTTATAGCTTTTAAAACCCTAAATAACGCTATAAAGTTGAAGAACAAAACCATATGAAATCTTGTTCTTGGTTTATTCATATTTTATTCAAATTATTCAAATTTATAAACAAGTGAAATCAGTTTAAAAACAAAACTTTACTCTTTGGTTCATACAAAAAATAAAAATAAAAATGGATAGTAACAATACAAAGCATTCAAACAACATCCAACTGGACTATATACCATACATATGTATATGTATATATATACATATGTATATGTATATATATATATA
>JBBPBX010032305.1:9778-26660 GCA_038048925.1 Garcialebias charrua | reverse complement strand
AGGTTTGCATAAATTTTTCATTCTTATAGCTTTATGACTCTATATAAAAGGCACAATGACTGAATCTAATTGCTTAAAATGTGATTAGGTAATATAACAAGGGAGAGATTGGAACAGATGTAGGAAATGTGGCAGTATTTTAATTGCATTAATTTTACCAACTTGAGAAATTGGAGGTCTTGCAATAGTTTATACTCTGTTTCAGTTGTTCAATTTTTTATGCCAATTCCTTTGCCGAGATAGGTGAAAATTTCACATTTTTTGTTAAGGGTTTGGAGTAAATATATGTCAAATTAATTTCCTCATATAACATATAAGCATATGTTCCTTATATAACATATAAGCATTTAAGCTACTGTGTGTGTTTTTTTTCATCCATTCATCCATCCATTCTCTTGGGCTTATCCGGGGTCATGGGGTCGGTCATGGGGTCGGGTCATGGGGGTAGCAGCCTAAGTAGGGAGACCCAGACTTCCCTTTCCCCAGCCACTTGGGCCAGCATCTCTGGTGGAATCCCAAGGCGTTCCCAAGCCAGCTGAGAAACATAGTCCCTCCAGCGTGTCCTGGGTCTGCCTCTGGGTCTCCTCCCGGTGGGACGTGCCCGGAACACCTGACCAGGGAGGCATCCAGGAGGCATCCTAACCAGATGCCCGAGCCACCTCAACTGGCTCCTCTCGATGTGGAGAAGCAGCGGCTCTACTCTAAGTCCCTCCAGGATGACCGAGCTTCTCACCTTATCTCTAAGGGAGAGCACAGACACCCTGCAGAGAAAACTCATTTAAGCCACTTGTATCCGTGATCTCGTTCTTTCTGTCACAACCCAAAGCTCATGACCATAGATGAGGGTAGGCACGTAGATCGATAGGTAAATTGAGAGCTTTGCCTTTTGACTCAACTCTGTCTTCACCACGACAGACTGGTACAGGTACACTTCACTGCCGATGCTGCATCTATCTGCCTATCGATCTCACACTCCAGTTTTCCCTCATTTGTGAACAAGACCCTGAGATACTTAAACTCCTCCACTTGGGGCAGGACACCCTCCCCGACCCGGAGAGGGCACTCTACCCTTTTCCGGCTCAAGACCATGGCCTCAGATTTGGAGGAACTGATCCCCATCCTGGCCGCGTCACACTCGGCTACAAACCGCTCCAGCGAAAGCTGTAGATCACGACCTGATGAAGCCAATCAGACCATATCATCTGCAAAAAACAGAGAAGCGATCCTAAGGGCCCCAAAACGAATCCCCTCAATACCTTTGCTGCGCCTAGAAATTCTGTCCATAAAAGTTATGAACAGAATCGGTGACAAAGGGCAACCTTGGCGGAGTCCAACTCTCACTGGAAATGAGCCTGACTTACTGACGGTAAAGGCTCCCCTTGTGCATGCGTACTGTACACAGACACCCTGATGCTTGTAACAATATAGGAGTTATTTGTCAGTTTACTGACTTACCTATAGTTTAGACGTGCAGGTATGAGCAGACTTTTATCTGCACAAACTGCCACCAAAGTGCGGGGTCTCAACTTTTTCAGATTAAATCAACAAATCTAACGATGTGATTAGCCAGTAAATGTAATTTCACGCTTAGACTTCAATTTATATTGGTCTACCAAAAAATAGACCTTTTATTGAAACTATCACAAAAATTACATTAAACATTTGTATCGATATTAGCTCTGATTTAATAACTACGTTGACAAGAATTCAAATTAAAACAAACAGACAATTAAAACTTAACTGTTGGCACATTACTTGACAGATTAATAGCTTATGAAAAATAAGAAATAGGAGGAAGGAGTTCTGGAGCTAAGTTAAGCTAAAGTTGTTTACTTTGAACCAGACTAGGTGACACCGTTTCCCCCACACGAGCAGATTGCTGGGCTCCCGCACGTTCAAACACACCACGGCTCTTTACCTGTTGGAGGTTCGTCTCTTGGAGACAAGAGTGGAGAAGTTTGTGGACACACACGTGGATGGGTTTGTCCAGTGGCCGTCCAGTTGGACTTCAGCGTGAGTGTGCTGATTCACGATACGAGGAACTCGCCTCCCTCGGCAGGGACCAACAGTCGAGCGCCCAGACTCACTTTCAAAATAAAACTTTAGAAAACAAATTCTTCCAGAACAGTGACAGGATCACAGTAAGGCTTTGCTATGATCCTAGCGGAGACGTGGGTCGTTGACATATGACCGGGCCGACTCCAGCTTTCCCAGGGAGGAGAGCAGGTTGACAGCTCGTACTCCTCGAAACTCTAACCCAAAATCCAGGAAGTGCCCCTTAAGAAGGGGGTGTGACTTAGTCACATACTTCCTGCTGATTGGTTGTTGCACCCCTAGAGAGGGTGTGACTTTGCAAATGAGTGAGTTTGAGTGACAGATGATAGGGTAGACAAAACATAGAAAACATACGTGAGAAGATGCAGGTGCATGTGCACAAGTCAGTACTTTGTTTTGAGAACTGATTCATTGTTTTTAGAAAGGACGGGAGACCGAAAGCAAGCTATGTCTAGCACTTTTCCTTTGAAACAAAAACAGTTCAAACAAATACGAAGAATTGTTCATTCAACTTTAGACACATTCTGCATAGAGCAGACAGTTTAAAGCACGATCATTCTGAGATGTTCTCTTAACTTTGTCATATTTAAAATATACCAGCTTAGTAAAATCATCATTGAAATGACAAAAATACTGTTTGATCAATTCTGAATTAACACACATTAAAGAGAAAGTTCAATCTGATTAATTAGTGTCCATTAATTCATGATAATTGTTAACCAAAATAGTGTTTACTCGTCTCCTTGAAGGCTTCAAGAAGGTGTAACACTGAGAGTTCCAAAGAGATGTGGAGAGGTGTACTTGAAGGTCAAGACAGAGGCCTATATCACTACATGCTCAATAATCCAGGTAGAAAAATCTAAAAAAGCTAAGTCTGGTCCTCTGGACATTCCAAAAATAAAACAAAACAAAGCCAAAAAAATGTAGAAATGTTTCGTCTTTCGTCCGAAAGACTTCCTCAGTCTGAGTTGCTGTATTCAGCTCAGTCTTATAAATAGCACCCTCTCACAGTGGATCAACCAGTTGGCTGATGACAGCCGAAACCAGCTGCTCACATGATCAAGGAGGACCATCAGCCTAACGATGGATCGTTAGCACCCTGATGGTTGTTTGCTATTCACAGAGGGCTGAGTGATACTAGCAATAACAGCATTGTAAGAGGGGGACAGTTGAACCCGGAGGCCTCCACCCCTGTTTAATGATGGACGGTTTCTTTTCACAAAGATGGCCTCCTTTACTCCTCTCTCAAACCATTGTTCCTCTCTATCAAGGATGTGAACATCTTCATCCCTGAAAGAGTGACCGCTGGCGTGGAGATGAGTGTAGACCGCAGAGTCCTGACCTGATGATGTTGATCTTCTGTGCTGGGCCATCCTTTTGGCCAGTGGCTGTTTAGTTTCCCCGATATAAGACTGATCACAGCCCTCCTGACACTGAACAGCATACACAATATTACTCTGTTTGTGCCGGGGGACTGGATCTTTGGGATGAACCAGTCTTTGCCGTAATGTATTTTGGGGTTTAAAAGCCACTGGGACGTTGTGTTTAGAAAATAAACGTCTCAATGTCTCTGAAACTCCCGCAACATACGGAATGACCACTGGTCTGGGTCTGGGTTCCTTCTTTTCACCTGATGGCTGGCTGGAGTCCTGTTTGGGTTTCTTCTCTGCTTTCAGGAAGGCCCAGCTGTCGCTTTTGAGGGTTGGGCGCTTGGGCGTGTGTCGGCTCGTCCTGGTGGCTGCCTGGTGGGGCTCGGGTCCTATGGTCCTATAGGGTCTGGGCCTGAGGGGTGGGCGTCCCCGGTGCCCGGGCCTCGATGGCTGGGCCTGGGGCTACGTCAGTGCAATGGGCTCTTGCAGCGGGCTCCGGCGGGGGCCTGTGAGTTTGTCGCTTTTGGCCCCCCGGGGGTCATTGTGTGTAGTCGCTGGTGGAGCTCGTCTGGTTCTCCCCCTTTTGTCGGATCTGGGGGGTGGGTGAGTGGCTCGTCCTGTTCGGGTGGCCCTGGGGACTCTGGGCTCTGGGTCCTTCTTGGGGTCTTGTGCTTTGAGCGCCCCTTCGTCTGCCTCGGGCCTTGGGGGGCGGATCTCTGATGCTTCACGGTCGCTACTGAATGTTCTATTGGAGGAACCTTATTCACTTATGCATGCTCACAGCCACACACAAATGGATGCAAGGATGTATAGGTAGATATCATATGCAGATATGTAGATGGATATGTGATATGAATGTATGTACATGTATATATGTATACATGTACATATATATATATATATGTACATATACATACATGTATATATGTATGTATACTATATACATGTATGTATTTGTAGGTATGGGTATGTTTATTTATGGAAATCTACTGCAAGGTCATGAATATTATTAGTCTTTATGCATGTGTGTTTTGTTGCTGTGTTCTGTCATGTGTTCTGTAGTCTGTGAGCTGGTGAGGCCAGAGAGGCATTGGAGTGCTGCTGTGGGTCAATAAATTGCATCCAGGCCCCAGATGGACGAGAGCTGAGCTGAACTGGCTGCTGGTGGACAGGACCTGCGCTAAACTGTTTGCTGCAGACGTGAGCAGAGTAGCAAGTCCTGTCGGACGGGAGCAGAGCAACGAGCGAGTTGTTGTTGGACAGGAGCGTGCAAACCGGAGGACCGCCGCCTGGGGCTGCGAGCTGTGCCAAACACCGTGTGCGAACCGGAGGACCGCCGCCTGGGGTTGCGAGCTGCGCCGAACACCGTGCACGAACCGGAGGACCGCCGCCTTGAGACACGAGCTGTGCTAACTGGGCTAACACCGGAGCTGCTGCGACTGTAGGAGGCCCAACACCGTGTGCTGCGAGCTGTGCCGAACACCATGCATGAACCGGAGGACCGCCGCCTGGAGCCACGAGCTATGCTAACTGGGCTAACACCGGAGCTGCTGCGACTGTAGGAGGCCCAACACCGTGTGCAAACCGGAGGACCGCCGTCTAAGCCAGGCTAGTGAGCCAACCTATTCGGATAACAGATCTGATTGCTGCAGACTGCTGAGACCGTGAGTTCTGAACTAACCGCTGATCTGGTCACTGGGCCACAGTCACCATCGTTAGGCCTGTGAGCCTCGTGGAAGGGCCACGTGGTTCAGTAAACAAACCATCAACCAGAGACCTGCTACCACTACAACTCTGTAAGTATGATGAGAAATAAAGGACAAAAGACACCAGAGTCGGAGGGAAACAACTCAACAGAAATGCAAGACTTTAAAAAATCACTAAACTATATAAGTGAAAAACTATCAATATTATCAGCAAAAATTGATTCACAGGCCGGTCTGGTTGATGAAATAAGACAACTGAAAGAACTGATAATTAGCAAAGACAATAAAATAGCTGAACTGGAAAAAATATATGACATGGAACAAAATACAAAAAAAAAACAACGTGGTGATCACAGGACTTGATGTTAGTAAGTGTCGGACATTTAAACAAGCTCTCACTAACACTAGACCGACTGAGGATGCACCACAGGAAGAACTAGAGACTCTGGAGGAGCATGTAGTTAATTTTTTATGGGACAATAACTATGACATAAAATATGAGGACATTTCGTTCTGTTACACCCTGCCCAGTAAATCACCAAATACCAAACCGTCGGTAGTCGTCGAGTTCGTTAGCAGGAAGTTTAGAAACTATGTAATTAGTAAATCAAAGCTACTGAAAGGAACAAAAGTTTACATAAATGAACATCTAACAAAAAAAATGGAAAAATTGCAAAGGAAGCAAGATGGTTAAAAAACCAAAATAAAATAGCATCAACATGGACAAGAAATGGAAACATCTTTATCAAAACACATGAAAGGGCTAACCCTAAAATGATAAAAGAACTGAAGGATCTAGACGAGCTCAGGAGAGGACAAATTACAAATCAATGAAACAACTTACACACAAAATGGACATAACATACAGTGAAATGAACAAATACAATAAAACATGACAACATACGAAGACTCAGAACCTAAAATATATAATGTTAATGATGTTATTGATGCTAACTTTTTTCCAGTAATAAAAGATAGCGAATACTACAATGAAGAGCAATTTAATGACATCAATATAACAAATGGAGTTCTCTCTATTATTCACTTTAACAGCAGAAGTATAAATGCAAATATATCCAAAATAACAGATTACTTAAAACAGTTAAATAGAACTTTTACGATAATAGCACTGTCAGAGACATGGCTCAATGATGATAACACAAGTAATATTCACATCGAAGGGTATGAATTATTTCACATGAACAGAAATAATAAAAGAGGTGGTGGAGTCGCTCTATATGTTAAGAATGAAATAAAATGTAAATTAAATAATGAAATGTCAATAATAGTTGATAATATTATGGAAATGATAACAATAGAAATAATAAACAAAAATGATAAAAACATAATAATAAGTTGTGTATATAGATCACCAGGATCAAATATAGAAATATTCACTGATAAAATCTTGGAGCTATTGGAGAAGAGTTTTAATAAAAAAGTTTTTTTGTGTGGAGACTTTAACATTGATATGGGAAATAAAACAGATTCAAATAACATCAGTACAGTTTAAATATGTATCCGTTGATATCCAAGCCAACAAGAATTACAACTCATAATGCCACAATAATTGATAATATTTTCACAAATATAACAAACGGAGAGGTGATAGGTGGTATTTTAACGACCAACTTAAGTGATCATTTACCAGTTTTCACAATCTATAAAAATGATCAAAGTATCACAAAAGCAGTTAAAACAAAGAAAAAGATCATAAACACATCAAAAAAAGTTTTGGAAAAATTAAAAGAGGATCTAGATAAACAAGACTGGAATGAAGTGTATGTTGATGATGTGAACAGATCATATGATGAGTTTATGAATATCTTGGAAACTCTGTATGAAAAAAATTGTGTACAAACAAATTATACAAAGAGAAATATCGTTGACCAACCATGGATGACAAAAGGGTTGAGAAATGCTTGTAAAAAAAGAATTATTTGTATTCATGTTTCTTGAAATTGCGAAGTCAGAACGCTGAAGAAAAATATAAAAAGTATAAAAATAAATTAGTAGGGATTATAAGGAAACATAAGAAAGAATATTATAGTAAATTATTAGATAAAAGTAATGGTGATATGAAAGCAACATGGCGAGTAATGAATAGTGTTATGAAGAATCATAAAGCAAAAACTAGTATTTCAAAATATTTTGTAAAAGAAAAAGATGAAGTTTATGATGAAAATGAAATTGTCAATGGATTTAATCAATATTTTGTGAATGTTGGATCAAGCCTTGCAGCTAAAATACCAAAAGTAGATAATAATGTGAGCCATTCAATTACAGGCTGTGCAAACAGTATTTTTCTAAATGGAACTAACAAAGAGGAAATACAGTATTTTCTAGTGTATAGGTCACACCTGAGTATAGGTCGCACCATCCAATTATTGCCAAAGAATTGGGAAAAATCCATATATAGGTCGCACCTGAGTATAGGTCGCACCTACGTCAAAAAGTGGACCGTGTTTAGCTCTGCTGCAAATGTCTCTTCCACAGGAGCGCACAGCAAGGCTTTTAAGAAGATTAACATTTAAAAACAATTAATTGTTTGATAAAAAATTATAGCAAATACGTGTCTGAGCTGAACTTTTCTTTAATAAATGAATAATTTTAGCAGGATAAACACCTAAAATAGGCTATATATATTTGTTGGCTGACATTATTGTGAGAGTGTGTCTCAGTTTAATTTTTGTTAATAAATGATTACAAGTCAGCTTGTAATAATTTAAATATATAAAAATAGGTCGCACCTGAGTATAGGTCGCAGGCCATGAAAAAAATGATAAAAAGGTGCGACCTATACACCGGAAAATACGGTAATGAAGGTAGTATATATTTTAGGGTTCATTTTAAAATTTTGGTTTTAACTTTTAAAGCACTCCATGGTGAGACTCCCAAATATGTTTTCAATCTTTTGAAGCCACTCTGTCAGTCTAGAACTCTGAGGTCTTCTAATCAGCTACTGCTGTCGGTCCCTAGAACCCATTTTAAAACCCGTGGTCAGGGCTGGCCCAAGCCTCTTTGGGGCCCTAAGCGAAATTTGGATGGGGGCCCTCTGTTTCTACTAATAATGTGAATTACTGCAATCAACGGTCAGATGGTTTTATCGTTCTCCCACCTGATAAAACGTATTGCAACTCTGACAGCCCTTTTTAATGTATATATGTAATTTATTGCAGGGGTGTCAAACTTATTATTTTAATTTTGGACCACATCAAGTTCATGAATGTCCTCAGAAGGCCAGACGTGGCAGAATGTATTGATAAAACTGAATAAAATGGTAAAATGGCCAGTGACTGGATGATGCTAATTAAGCGTGTGAGCACATCTCTCCAACGATTCTTTTCTGCCTCCAGAAGGCCCATTTCAGCCTCATCAATTGTTTTGCATTTTGAAAGACTGACAGAAAATTCCTTCCATTTTCCCATGTATACAGTGATCCTGAATGTTTTCATGCTGTTTTAGAAGTGACCCGATGTTGACCCAATCCCGCTGTCCTTCGGTTGACAGTTTTGATGACTTTCGGGAGAATAATTTGCAGCAGAAGCAAAAGACTGCATCTTTAGATACTGAATAAATCAGCCAGCTCCGTCTGACTTTTTCCCCATTGACTAACTGTCTGTAGGCATAATGAGAATGAAAACTTCGCCCATCATGCCTTTTGGGGAAGGGAAAGGTATCCTTTAATAGGCAGTGGTCCTCTCATCACCTGCTCAGTCCTGTTTACATCTGAGAGGAAAGATGGCCACTCAGCTGGGTCCATTGGCAGAGCTGATGATCCTTGGTGTGGCTCGGACTTTGATGTGGAAGCTTCTGAGAAAGAGACAAAAGAAAGATGATGATTAATAATAACATAAAAGGGCAGAAAATGTTTGCGATGTACATAACTGTTAATCTGAAAATGATCTGGAGCACAAAGAGGAATTATAGAAGATGTTTTGCTGTTAACTTACCAGGTAGATCATCTGCAGTTGCAGACACAGATGAGACAGTGGGCACAGAGGATGGGGTTGCTAGACTTAGCTCTGCAGAGGACGGAGATGGACATAAGATGAAAACAAAAAAATTGTTATGTTAGATGTCATATCACATTTACAATTATGTTGCTTACTTTTTAAATAAAAAGTTCAACTATTCTTATACCAGTGTGTTTTTGCTTATAATAAAAATGAATCTGCCAGTACACCAACTGAAATTTATTTAAATAAATTGTAAATAATGTGGTCGTCTAAGTGTCTGATTTTAGAAATAATATCGGAATTATATCTCAAGATGGTTAAACAATTATTTGAAAGAGGTTTTGCTTACCAGGTAGTTCAGCAGTAGTTGCAGACACAGATGAGACTGCGGTCACAGAGGATGCTAGACTTAGCTCTGCAGAGGATGGAGATGGACTTAAGATGAAAATAACAAAAAATGTAGTTATGTTAGATGTCGCATCATACTTATAATTATGTCGTTCACCTTTTTTTATGAAAAAGTATAAAAATACTTTCATACTTGTCTTTTTTGCTTGAAGTAATAAAACAAATCAGCCAGTAAAACTGAAATTTTCTTCAGACATGTTTAAACAGTATTTGTTCCTCCAAAAAGTCCTCTGTTTTCTCCTTACGTTGTAAATTAAATTTTTATGAGTTAGTTGTTTAGGAGTTATAAAAATGATGTTATGCAGTTAACTTACCAGGTAGATCAGAAGTGATTGTAGTGGGCACAGAGGATGAGGTGCTACACTTAGCTCTGAATAGGACGAAGATGGACATAAGATGAAATACATACATATACACACACATTCCTTGCATACTTTCATTACAGACTCTGGAGTGTAATTATAACAAAAAATTAATTGTATGCTAGTCTTTCTCTTACCTGATGCACTGCCCACAGCTGATCCTGGTATAGTGGACATGCACTGAGATGTTTCTGTGCTGCCAAAATATTTTAACAGTGCTCCTGCAGAATTTCACATAACATAAGTTTGTGTAAAAATTGTTTATTTTAGTCAAATTAATTATCATGTTCAACAGTCCACAACATATTGCCAACTCAAGCATAGCTATAAGCCGTTAATATATTGATATAGCCTGATGTAAAACATATATCAAATGTTATGTATTGTGAAGTTTTAATTATTGCTATCAAGCATTAGAAAAAATGCTGTTTTGAGCCAAAAAATACATAAAAAGGAAAAAAATGATATACAGTATAAGTGCCAATGACCAGAATCAACTGACTCACATCAAATTAAAACTTAGTTATTAAGTACAAACACTGTAGTCCAGACTGTTCAAGATTGCTAGCCAGCTTTTTATCCATTAGCTGCTGCTGCACAAACATTTTTTGATAAAAGAGACGTACTTTGTACAAACATACCTTTATCTTGCCGTTTTTTTTCTCTTCTTCTTCTTTTTTTTCTCTTCCTTTTTTCAGCCCTTTTTTGCAACATTATTTAGTGTTAGTTATCTCCACAGGTGCTTAATTAGCTTGGATGCATTGCGTACTTCACGTTGCATGACGAGGAGCTCATACCTGTGAAACGTGATCAACTGGGGCCTCACTAAGGGGGGGGTCCCCCCAGACGACCGGTCATTTCTTTATTTCCTTTTTTGAGCGATTCTACATAATTAAATATACATACACACAAAATATATGATTTATATGTTATACATATCAATATGAAAATAAAAATCTGAACTTTATGATGAAGTTGTGTTTAATAGAATCATATCATAAACAATAAAAAAAACTGCTCCTCTTCAGGGGCCCCCTTGTGACCTTGGGGCCCCAAGCGGCCGCTTACTTCGCTTATGCCTTGGGCCGGCGCTGGTGGTGTGGTTTACGCAGTCCAGTGCAGCGAGGTCTGCTCAGACCGTTACATTGGAGAAACGAAGCAGCCCATCCACAAAAGAATGTCTCAACACAGGAGAGCAACCTCCTCTGGACAAAACTCAGCTGTTCACCTCCACCTCACGGACAAGGGACACTCTTTTGAAGACCAGAATGTGCAAATTTTGGACCGAGAGCACAGATGGTTTGAGAGAGGTGTGAAGGAAGCTGTTTATGTTAAGAGAGAAAAACCTTCTCTCAACAGAGGAGGAGGTCTGAGATTTCAGCTTTCCAAGACTTATAACTCAGTTTTGGGACTGATTCCGAAACGTTTTACACCGGATGGGAACTGAGGTGTCTTGTCTGTAAATTAGACTAACAAATTTCTTTGAGAAGCCTCTGTTTGTTGGTTGGGAGTTGTTTTTTGTCAATTTACATACAGTGTTGTGTCTTCTGTCAGAGACCTCAAGGGAACCCCCTACTGTTAAGGTGTGATCTGTCAATTTACATGTATGTGTTACCTCAGCTTGAAATTTACATATGATGGTGCGTGGTTCTGTTATAACTCCAAACTTCTCACAGTTGTTCATGGAATTGAGAAAGCCTCCTGGATGGGAGTCGAAACGTTTTCTGTTACAAATAAAGTCCAGTTGATCTTGTATTGAACGCCTTTTTGATTATTCCGGTTGCACAGAGGTGGAATTGATGTACAGTTTTGTTGGGTACCAGCACATGAGGGGGTGGAAGGGAATGAACGAGCAAATAAACTTGCTAAAAAAGCAATGAAAGGAGAAATAACAGTTAATATAACGTTAGGGAAAGGAGAGGGTAAGTCAATTATTAAAGGAGGAGAAAAAGAAAAATGGCAGAAAAGATGGAATGAAGACAAGAAAGGAAGAAAATTATTCAAAATTCAAAAATCGGTTACAATAAATAATTATAGAGAAAGATGTAGAAGAGAAGAGGTGATAGTTCATTTTTTCATTTTTTTATATTTTGTACATTATCATTTATGGGATTGTCTTGTATTGTTTCTTTTGTAAAAAAAAAAAAAAAAAAAGAACAAATTTAATAAACATAAACATAGTAATGAGAATGAGGTAGGCCATACACTTCTAAATGATACAATGTTCTTGATAGGGAAACGGAATGACAGTAGATGTGTGGAATGTGGGAATACAGAAAGTGTAGAACATGTACTGATGGAATGCATTAAATATACAAATGAAAGGGACAGATTGACTTCAAAGAGGCAGGGAGAGTTTGGAGTATGGGAGGAATTCTAGGGACTGAAGGGGATAAAGATAAAATAAAAGATGTTAGAAAAGAGTTATTCATTTATCTACATAACATTAATATTAAAAGCACTGTTTAGGTATAGGAGGCCATGAGCTACACACTCTTGCTCAGTAGGTGGCGGTATGCACCTGAACGTTGTTTGCAATCCGCCAATAAACTAAAAGAAGAAGACGTCAGAAGCTTTACGACACCTCACACACATTGACGGCAGCGTTTCAGTCTGCTCTCCAGCCAATCAGAAAGAAGCTGCGCAGGCTCTTAACCAATCACAGACAGAGCACGGTGAACGCCGCGCGCACTCTGCCGCCTCGGAACCGCAGCGTCGTGTTGGTTTTGTATGGAGACGTGCCGCCTCCGAGCCGCCTCCGAGCCGCTGGGTTCTGTCGCTCTCCGGTTCTGATGTGACGGAGGAGGTGCAGCAGATCATTGACCAGAACCTCGTCCTGGTCTGGACTCAATCGGAAGACTGGACCGTGTTGGGTTCTGATAGTTCCGTAATCTGACGGTAAGAAGCAAAAACAGCAGGATTCGGTGCGAACACACACATACATTGTGTGTGTGTGCGTGCGCGCGCGCGTGTGATATTGGGAGGAGAACTAAGTCCAGCAGGATAAAAAAAAAAACACAACCAGCCACTTCATTGGGTCGGACACGAACCGAAACCAGGTCAGAGCCGCAGAGCTCCGGTACCGCGCGGCTCCACCGACCAGGCCCGAAGAGAGACTTCCTCCTCCTCCTCCTCTCTTCCTGCTCTTCTCCATCATCTTCCTCTCTTCTATTTTCTCTCAGTCTTCCCCCACTCTTGTCCCTCCTCTCCCATCCTCATTTTCTTTCTCTTCCTCCTTCCCTTTCCCCTTCATCCTACTCTCCCTTCCTACTCTCCTTTCCTCCTCATCCTCCTCCTTTCCCAGAGATCTGCAGATCATGCAGACCTGGGTCTGACAGGTTCGAGTCCTGTACATGTGCTGTGTGTGGACAGACCCGACTCTAGGAGCGTGTGGACCCGTTGCCAGTCGGTGTCATGGTTCTGCTGAACGTCTTGTACTTTACAAGATCTTTTGGTCTCATGGTTACTCCAAGTTTTTACTTGAGTTCTTGAAGATCATCGAGTGAACTCTGGTGAAAATCCGGTGGAAAATGGTTGTACTGAGAAGAAACAAGCAACAGATCTTTATTTATTCATATACTTTATTGGGAGAGTATGAAAAAGAAAGAAACTTTGGGAGTAGTACATGCATCTTAACTAGATCTACCCTATACTGTACCAATATGCGACATGGTTAGGTTCTTCCATCTTTTAAAGTTATTAATTCATGGAAGGTAATTCAGTTTGATTTCATTTGAGTTAAATCATATTCTGTGGTGGGCACAGTTTTGCTAATCTACTAACAGCTAATAGAGGAACAATGTTTTTGTTTAGCGGATTTAGCGTATACTAATTTTAAAAAAATCACAAGCTTGTTCCTGTCATGGGTTCATCTTGAAGAGTCCTTTATAGGCACGCTATTGGCTTACTACGTGTACACATAACAAGAAATTATTGGTCAATGCAGCTTCAACTGGAAGGAACAAACTAAACAAACAGACCACAGTCAATGAGGATCCACAACTTCTCCACCATAACCCTCAGCAATGGCTCTCCTCAGGGATGTGTGTTGAGCCCTCTCCTATTCACTCTGCTCACATATGATTGTGCAGCTACCCATCCAGGCTGTCATATTGTAAAGTTTGCAGATGATACAGCGGTGGTGGGATGCATCACAAACAATGATGAGTCCAGCTACAGGCAGGAGGTGGAACACCTGGAGAGCTGGTGCAAAGAGAATAACCTTCACATCAATGTGAAGAAGACAAAGGAGATGATTGTGGACTTCAGAAGGAACAAACACACCCACACCCCACTGAACATAAGGTGGATCTGTGGAAGTGGTCTCCAGCTACAAGTACCTGGGTGTACACTTGAATGATAACCTCAGCTGGAGCAACAACACCACCAGCCTGATCAAGAAAGGTCATCAGAGACTCTACTTCCTCAGACGGCTGAGACGAGCTGGTCTGAGCAGCTCAGTCCTCACCTCCTTCTACAGGTGTGCAGTGGAGAGCATCCTGTGCTCCAGCATCAACGTGTGGCATGGAGGCTGCACAGCTGCAGAAAGAAAAGCTCTGTAGAGAGTGGTGAAGGCTGCACAGAAGTCTGTTGGAGTCAGTCTCCCCACCATCACAGACATTTACACCTCCAGATGCAGGAAAAGAGCCACCTGCATCACGAAGGACCCCACTCACCCAGCACACTCACTTTTTGCCCTGCTCCCCTCAGGCAGGGTGTTGAGGAGCATTAAGTGTAGAACCACTAGACTGATGAACAGCTTCTACCCTGAAGTTGGTAGACTCATGAATATCTGACCAGAATACTGTAGTCACTGTGAAAAATCACATCATGTTGCTGCTGATCTGTTTCATGCTGCTGCTGATCTGTTTCATGCTGCTGTGTTCATTCGTGCTCATCTGCTCACTCAGACTCATGCTCGTGCTGCTGTTCGATGTAATGTTTTTATGCTATTAGTGCCTAGTGTATTTTTAGTTTATGTTTTTCTTAGTTCATATTTTGGATCTTATCGCTTTTTTTCTTTTATATTTTATTGTTGGATGTAACTGACCTGTGTATAATTTACTTACACCACATGTACCACATGTGGTGCGAATGACAAATGTAGAACGTTGAATCCTTGAAGAAGATGAATACATGTGACGCAGACTGAGTGACAGTCGTCTGAGTAGTTTAGCGTTAGCTTTTACCTGTTTAGCGTTAGTGAAGCTAACTTTTTGGTTAGCTGTGCCTATCACTCCCTATATTAATACATAAATATCGAGATCCAGTAGGACTCCGTTTAAAACATGTCACATGAGGTAATTGAGTCATAGCCAGTTTGTTTCAGAGGCATAAATTCACTTTATCCATAATTAATTTTATACACTGATAATTTACTATATTCTTCCAAAAGCAACATCAGGTGAAGTGAGTTTTTTGGGTTGACATGTATATTGATAAATCATCAGCATATAATGATGTTTTAAATTCTTGCTTGTCAATTTGAATTCCCTTAAAGTCTTGACTGAGGTATGAGGCAGCTGCCAAGGGTTCGATAGGTGTGGCAAAAAGCCCTTTAGGCAGCCTTGTCTGCGTCCTCTTTAAAAAGTAAAAGGCTCTGATGCTAATCTAAAAAAGTTAATTCTGGTCCTCTGGACATTCAAAAAACAAAACAAAAAAAATTGTAGAAACGTTTCATCTTTCCTCCGAAAGACTTCTTCAGTCTGAAGAACTGTCGTTTCTGTCGTTGCACCCAGTCTCTGGAATATGCTACCTCTGGACTTGCGCTCCATCACTCATATGGAGTCTTTTAAATCTAAAACCTTTTTATTCAGGCAGGCTTTTAATACCTAGTAGTTCTTTGACATTCTTGTTAGGTCTTAATTGTTTTTAATTTTTTACTGGCTGTTTTTTATTGTTATTTTTGATTGTTTGTTTTATTTCTGTATTGTTCAGCACTTTGTGCACCTTCTGGCTGCTGAAAAGGGCTCTATAAATAAAGATTGATTGATTGATTGAGGTGCTGTATTCAGCTCAACAATGGTTTAAGAGAGGAGTAAAGGAGACCATCTTTGTGAAAAGAAACCATCCATCATTAAACAGAGGTGGAGGCCTCCGGGTTCAACTGTCCCCCTCTTACGATGCTGTTATTGCTAGTATCACTCAGCCCCTTGTGAATAGCAAGCAACCATCAGGGTGCTAACAATCCATCGTTAGGCTGATGGTCCTCCTTGATCATGTGAGCAGCTGGTTTTGGCTGTCATCAGCAAACTGGTTGATCCACTATGATAAGGTGCTATTTATAAGGGGCCGTTTACACGGCGCATATTTTGAGTGAAACCGCACCTTTCTCTCTGCGGTTCTGCTGATCATTTTCACGACACCAGTGGTCCCCTCTTTGAATCCGGAGGTTTCTGAATCCACCTTCCAGAGTGGAGGTTTTTCGTTGACCCCCCGTTGATAACCGAAACATCTCCTGCTAAGCCTTTGTTTGAACCGCACGCACGCACGGACAGACGGCATTTCTATCAACATGGCGGCGGACACGCACCGCTTTCTGAACTACGTCTGATGGAATATATTTTGAGTCTCATATTTAATTAATCTACACCTGAATCTAGCTGCATCTGTGTTTGAAGAGACTCATTCAGATCCAGTTCTAATATCACTGTTTATTGAATGAGGCAGGTGGATATTTCATGTGTCACGCTGCACTATAACATACTAAATGTGCTAAATAATAACAGTTTAACAATAATAAACTGTATTTATGTTAGCGTGCCGTGGGAGATATATGAAGTTATCTGAGCTTCATATTTGGACTCAAATTACTTGATTTAAACGATGCGTAACATGTTGCGTGTTCTTAAATTTGAAAATGAAGACACCAGGTTTATTTTTTATTTATTTATTCAACACACCACAAACTGTATGTCACAAACACTGAGAATTAAACTGAACACTATTAAAAAAACATGTTAACTGAACTGTAACTACGTTAATGAACTGGACTCTGCTCTGTTTTCATCCTGGATACTGGA